>JAOXJP010232016.1:0-10540 GCA_025762735.1 Platanus orientalis | reverse complement strand
ATTTTTTCTCTTTAAAAAACATGGAAAGGATCTTAAATAAATCAAAACAATCAGGGTTCTTTGCATAACTTGTAAACAAATGGATCTAAGAATCTAAAACGATATAATACAATGTAAAACATTCAAGTTGTTTGAACAATAGATTTTATTTTACGAAAACCCTTTTCTAAGAACCTAATCAAAGCAAAAACCTTTATAGATCATAGCAAAATAGAATAAGAATGATTTTAAGAATATAAGAACAATCAAAATGATGTAAAAGTGTTCTTGTTTATTTACCTTTTGGTCCAAAAGTGAAACTATATAGAAACTTCAAGTTTTTTCCTCAAAAATCTTAAAATCTCTTGCAAAACCTAGCTTTCTCTCTTGTTCTTTTTTCAAAATCTTCAAATTTGCAAAGTTCTTTAAAAAATCCTCTTTCTTATGAATCTATATGATAGGCTTAAATAGCTATCCTAATCCCCAATTTTTTATTTTAATGAAAAAGTTCTGAAAATTTTACAAAAAATGCGGTTGTACAGAATTTCCCACTATTATGATGTCATCCCATCTAGAATTTTTTCCAACACAAACAGTCGATGAAAAATGGTCATATCTTTGTCTATAGAACTCAGATTCACTCACCGTTTTTTTCTTGGAAACTAGACTTCAAAACCTTTTTAAGAATATATAGATTGTTCTTTAATTCATCCTAAATTTTTATTAGTATATTTTAAAAGTTATATCAAAATCTATTCATTCAAACCATACTAGATAGCATAGACACTTGATGGAAAAATTGTCATAACTTATATTAGGAAACTTCAATTCACTTACTATTTGTCATAATGGAAAGTAGCATTATAGATATTTTCAAACACATATTATTTGTAGGATGATTCCTACAAGACTGTTATAAATTTATTTATGAACTTGTCCCAACTGTCTGCATTAGCTTCAGAACTTTGTCATGTCCTTGACCCATTTTTTTCTTGCTTAGTAAATTTCCTTTAATTTTTTTTCATTTGGTGTCTACTTTGCTTGCCATTTGTTACCTAGGACTCTAGACTTCTGTAGCTATCCAAAGGTATAAGTTTTACTCACATATTCTTTCTACATTTTCATTGGTTCCTTTTTAAAGTTGTTTTAATGATTAGATTAACTTATGTGCATTTAAGTGGTCCTATGTGTGTACAAAACATATGTGACATGTGTTAGCATTCTAAGTGTGACACATGTATGGTAATATATGCATCATGATGCAGAGTGTTACACATTTATTCCTAAGTGATGAGCAAGGAGAGACATGATCGTGTACGTGGTATAGGATTTGGATTGACACCTTCCAAACATAATGGCTCTACTTTAAATAATTATCAAAGCTTAAGGATGGTTTTAGAGGAAGAGAAGATGAGAGATAAAGAAATTGTAAATGTAATGTATTGTAAATTCTATGAACTATAAAATACATGCATTGTATAGACTAGGACATGAGTAGAGTGATGCTAATGTCTAGGAGGTTCTTGGGTTCAAGCATCATGAAGATCATCATCAAGTGCCAAGGAAGCCTCAAGAGATCAATCCGAGAGTAGCAAATCATCCCGAAGGATTCACAACTTACTCTAAGCTCACGTAAGGTAAATCAGGTAATGTGAAGTAGTCTAGGTGAATCAAGGGTCCAAGGAAGGGATTCCAAAGGTCTTAGGACCTTCCCGGACCATGTAGGGACAATCCCAAGTTCTTTGTAGCATTTCTTTAAAAGGCATTACAGGGCATTTAGATCAATCCAGAATCAATCCTAACCTCCCAATTTCAATCCAAATAATTCAAATCGATCCAAACTTATTTACATCAATCCAGGATCGATCTGGGATTGAATCAACAACTCTCAGGTGGCAGGTTCTGACTTTCTTTGCACTTAGATTGATCCAGGATTGATCCAAAGTAGGGAAACACTGTATAAAAGTTTAATCTTTAAAAGTTAGTTTCTAATCAATGGCCCATCTTTCTTGACCATTGGAAAATGTTCTAATCTAATGGACAAGGATCATTTTTGTCCAATATAAGAGAGGATGAACTCAAAATGATCCACTAATGGTTCTTGTCAAAAATCACATATTTTGAAAGCTCTCTTGCTCATCCTTAGTGAATCTTGAGAGATTTAATTCCCTAAAACTTTCTCTATACTTAGATAGGTAAATCCATACCCAAAATCATTCCATTGTCACCTATCTAATCTTGCTAAGGTATATTCTTTGGAAGTAGGCTACAAGGGTTGTCCAATAGGAAACCCAAAAGGTGTGGAATTGTGTGTCACACCTTGCTTAAGGAGGAGCAATCCACTGAAGTTGGGTTTACAAGCTTGAAGAGCTACTAAGAAGTATAGAGGAATAATAGTCAAATCTAGCTTAACAAGGAGTGACCCTAACTTGTGTGCAAGGAAACATTAACCTTCAAGAGGTAAACACTTGCCTTTACGTTTTATTAAGATATTGAGACCCCTTTCGTCGGAGACATCGGGAGAATTAATAGTACCGCCAGAGACACTAGTAGTATAGACCCATAGCTCTTCCGCTGGAGACACCAAAAGAGTAGACCATAGACCACACCAGCAAGAGGCACTGGATGTAGCTTGCTTGGCAAGTAGATTAGACTTTTTGTTAATTTTAGCCTTGATTGTAATCCAATCAATCTTAATAAAATTATTTATCTCGGTGGTGAGCTTTTGAGAGTGGATGTAGGCCATTGTACCGAACCACTATATATCTTGTATACATTGTGATTGCTTGTGGTTTGATTTTTCATTTATCATTCACATTGTCAATCTTTGCACTCATCCAATATAACATATTCACAATTCAATTGCAATTAAATTTTGAGATGAATTTAATCAATTAATCAATAATTGAATTTAGGGTATTCTAAAAGAATTTTTAAATTATCATATTCACCCCCTCTAGGATTCATACATTGGAATTTTAATTGGTATCAAAGCAAGGTTGCACATAAATGGTCTAAGCACTGGAGTGGAAAGATCAAAATTCTTAGAGTAAAAAATACAAAATGACCAACCCGGAAGAAGCATACTCAACTATGAAACCCCCATTCTTTGATGGAAATAATTATTCGTATTAAAAAATTCGTATGAGTACCTACCTACAAGCCATGGATCTATCCGTGTGGCTATCAATCCAACAAAGTTGGATTAGAACAACACCAGAAAAGGATTGGGATTAAACCCAAAGAAAAGCCCGCATCGCCAGCTTCAACATGGTTGGAGCACTTAAATGTTGACCCTTAAAGTCCTGTTGATGCTTTTGTGAGAGATTAGAGTTTAGCCTAAAAATTGTGCATTTGGACTATAATGAGGTGCTTTGATTGGTTCATTTGCGAGTGAAATATCCAAAGAGACTTATCTGGGAATATCTAACATCCTAGAGTCTAGGTTTGCTCTTTTTAAACCAAGGATGGTTAGAGTCTAGATGCCCAAGTACTGCTTTGATGCTCTTCATTCCATTAGATGATCCGAATCAAAATTTTGGGGCTGACAGTGTTATAAACTATCTACTCAAGAATATTGTCAAACACACAATGTGCAAGAATAGCTACAAGCTTAATAGTAAATGAGACAAGAAAACACACAATCAATCCACAACACGAGATTTATAGTGGTTCGGCCACACTAGGGCCTATGTCCACTTTAATTACTCAATTTTATTAATCAATCTTTTACAATGATTAAAAGGTAATGAGAAAACCTTAATTTACGTGCTTGGTGTTTACAACAAGCACGACCTTAATTGTCTCTGAGCCTAAGTCTTACAATTTGTCAACCGACGTCTCCGACCGATGACACAAGAGATAAGGTTTATAAGTAAACCTTAAACTACGTACTTAGTGTCTCCGTCAAGCATGACCTTGGTTGTCTCTGAGCCAAAGACTTATAATCCGTTACACGATGTCTCTGACCATTGACATAAGGGATCAAAGTCTACTACCAATGTGGTTCTCAAAAACTGAATGTGGCACGATATAGTCTAAGTATGGGAATCGAAGTCTCAATGTAATGTAGCTCTAAAATAGACAAATATGCAATATGGTTAACCTATGGAATCAAATTCCCAATGCAAGTAGTCGCTCTCAATAGCCAAATATGCTAATATGGTCAAACAAGGGAACCAATGTCCCAATGTAAAGGGTGGCTCTCAACTAGCCAAATATACCAAGTGTATAGTCTCTACTCAATACTAAGGGAATGTGTGAATGTCTCTAATGAAGGAAAGTATGCAAGTAAATTATACAACTAACCCTATAGAAAAGATTAAAAGCAAGAGGAAGAGGAAAATGAAGAGAAAAAAGAAGAAAAACTAGGTTTTGGGATTTTTTTGAAGAATAAAACTTATGCTAGTTGTTTATGGAATCACAACCATGTCATCATATATATATATATATATATATTAAAATAGTAGCCTCATGCCCCTTTCTCTGCCATCCATGTTTATCTAAAGTTTTGTTCTTAAATTCCCAAAACACCCTCTATCTCTCCTCCTATTCATGTTCATAATCCCTTTCCAAAACCTCTCCTATATTTCCTTAATTTTCTCTTTCCCTTAATTTCTCTCTTCCAAAATCTTTTCATTTCTTAGTTAATAACTATATCATCTCCTAAAATCTTTCATTTTATGTGTATCCAATAATCTCCTAAAATCTCTCTTTTATACATCTCTAATTCTCTATTTTTCTTATTTTTCTTTGATTAACCAAGGAAGTCCCCATGTCATACTAATGCTAATGCTATTAAGACTCCTACTAGTTGTGAACCTGAGCAAATTCCCACGGGCAATGTGGTTTAGAATGTATTTATATATATATATATATATGTGTGTGTGTGTGTGTGTGTGTGTGTGTGTTAGAAAATTTCAATAAATATAAAACTAATAAGATAATAAATGAAATACATTTAAAAAATTAAAGTAATATATTAAGGGAACTTTCAGTTTTTTTTTAGTTGTTCTTTCATAGACAAAAATAACTTTGTTGTTGTTGTTCTGTCCAAGCTACCAGCGGATGTCATTTGGAATAAAAGAGGAAATATGTTCTCTCCCGGATTTGCCATCCAGGATTGCATGGGGCTTCACATGGAATAAAATGGGCGGGACTTCGAAATGTTATCAAAGTCCCACCCATTTTATTCCATTTGAACCATACTGGACAACAAATCCTAGACAAAACATCTTTTTAGGGAATAAAATGCAAATTCCATATTTAAAAAAAGCACCACCCACCCATTTTATTTCTTATGACATCCCCTGGTGCCCTAGACACCATATTGGACACCAAATCCTAGACCTGACATCTACTCCCGTGTACATATTATGAGCTATCAACCTTGAATATGAATATTTTCAACTACTTTCAATTATATTTTCAAGTGAAATAACCAATGATCTAAACCGATTATATTGTCAATTACTTATATGATCAAAATATCTAGACATCCAAAATTTTGGGCTATATAAAAGTTCATTGTTGTTTTTTGTTTTTTACACTTTATGATTGTCAATAAAAATTAAATTAGGAAAACTGGCAGAGTGTACATGGGTCAGGTTCGAGCTAGGCCTTATACATTATGGACTTGTACATGGGTAGGTTAGGGACAGACACAACTTTATACATTACAGACTTGGGCCTTGATATATGAATTTAGGTCCTACTTTATTTTATGGGCCTCAAGCCAACTAAGGCACTTTAATATATTATGTAAAACTAAAATTTTATATAAAAAAACACAATGATTATATAAAAATTTTAAAAATGCAAATTTCTATAAAACTCTATATATCTATATAATGGGATTTGGCCTTTAGGCCCTTAGGCCATGGATTAGGAAAACGTAGCCCGAGTATGGCCCAAATAAAAGATCGGACTTCAATTTCAGTACAAGGGTTTTATTAGGCCTAGCCTTCGGCTAGACTAATCGGACCAATTTTCAGGTTGACCCAAGTCAATCTCAAATAGACCCGACCTTATGCACAACCCTAAAGGCATGCAGGGCTAGGTCAACCAAGCCTAGCCTAAGATATGACTCGCAAAGACCTAGCTCTAGTCAAGGCCTAATTAGGCCCGGGTTGCAATTTTAAGCTCAAGCTTAAACTTGGGCTATGCTTGGGCTGACCTTGGTCCAGCCCAAGCCTGAAGCTTGAGTCACACACACACACATGTATATAATAGATTGAAGGTCGTGTACATTTATTTTCTTATTTTTATGATGTTTTAATGTATCGGATTGATATATGTCCCAGTGCGAATTCGCATGGGCAATATAGTTTAGGATGTATTTTTTTTTAAATATGTGAATGAAGTTTTTATTAAGTTAAACAAAAATTAGAATTTTTTAAGGAGGAGAAAATGATAGGAAATATAACTTTAGTTAGTAAATAAAGAGATTTTAGTTATTAAAGAAGAGGTACAAAGTTACCAATTTAAGAAAGGTTTTATTTGAACAATAGATTTTAGGAAAAAGTAAAAAAGGTAAGGAGATTTATATGTATAAAAATGAATATATTTTTAAGAAATTAATTTACGTTGGGCTTTGGTAGGCTCAGGGCAAGACCACCTTTGTATATTACAGGCTATGGTGGGCTTGAGCTTGGAAGAAACTAACAAATTAAGGTTCGAGCCTAGCCCAACTTTATTGAACAAGTCCCAGGCCAAGCTCAGGTTGACCCAAGGCACTTGTTGTCCATCAGATGTAAATCATCTCTAACGGTTCTTTTAGATCCCCATTCATTATTTTCCATATTCACAAGATTTTATAGCCGTTAGACTCATTTTTGGCGAGTTTTATCACTTTAGTTCGATTCAAAGTGCTTATTTATCTCGAAAGTCTCTAGTTCAATCTTGAATCGATCCAAATTATTTTGGATAGATCCAAATTATTTGGATCAAACTAAGAGATTTGGATCGATCCTACTATCCTGTAAACCCCCAAAACTGCACTTGGAGGGCTCTAATGACTTTGGGATTGTTCCTCCATGGTCCGGGAAGGTTCATAGGTCTTCAAACCCCTTCCTTGGACCTTCAACTCATATACCTTACCTGTTTTACCTTTTTAATATTGATATGGTTTGTGAATGCTGCAGGATGCCTTGTATGCTTTTGGCTAGCTTTCATGAGGTCTTCTTGAAGTAGTTCTTTTTATAGCTTGTGACCATGACTTTACTGTGACATAACTCCACACACTCTCTATACATTACTCTGTATTTTATAGTTCATGAAATTTACAACACTTTTACGTTAATCTCCCCCTTTGGGAATTCCATGACAAAACTGAAAATACAAAACTGAAATACAAAACTCAAGTTACAAAGACTCTATAGACTAGCAATAGTCATGTAACTTTGAGAGATGTTCTTTTAGCTCTCCCCCTTGATATATGCTTGATCTTTGCATTGTGTTTCTTCTTTTGCATTGTGCCTTGAGTCTTGAAACTCATTTGACAAATAAAAACCTTTCTCAAGCCAAGATTAGTTCAGTCAAAAGATATAGAGTATGTGCATGCAAGCAGGCATATGGATATGTATAAATATGACAAGATGCATATGCTATTGAAGTAACCATGTTTAGGCTCTTTAAATATTTGAATTACCAATTTTAATGTTGGTTTGCTCTCCCTAACATCAACATTTTGAAACTTTATGCTTAAAATTGGTAAGTTCATCTTCTTTGGATCTCATTTAATCAACTCCCTCTATGTTATATGTTTTATTTATCTTTTTGATTTTCAATTTCATTTTTAATAGGCATAGACTTTTAGACATGTATAGACTTTCATACATAGGTATAATATTTTCTCCCCCTTTTTGTCATGAAAGCCAAAGGAGATCAAAAAAAAATATTTTCATTAAACTAATAAAATTACCAGAAAAAAACAAAAAAAAAATACATAAAAGGATGTGCTTTAGGTATCCTCATCACTCTTATCCACATCCTCATCATCACCGAGGATGTCTACTACAATGCGAGGCTCAGGAGCTCATGAGGGATCAACTATGCCCTTGATGTGGACAAGTCTCATGTTCATGCTTTCCACCTTCTAGCCTTAACACTCAAAGCACTGAAAGATCTAGTCGAGGTCATGGTGAATGTCCTGAATGAGTGTAGAGAGGATTGGGGATACTCCAGAGATGGGATCCCGAGCTGGAGGAGTTGAGGGAGCCATCTCAGCAATAGGTGGGGGAACCTCCACTAGTGCAGGAGGAACCTCTACAGGTACAGGTACAGGTGCTAAGACAATTGGTGCTACTTCTCTAGCTGCCTAAGTTGCTTGTGGTGCAACTTGTTTCTGTCCTTCTATCCTCTTGATGGTAGCATCATCAATCAGAAGGCTATGTGATAGAGTCATGACATCCTTTGGGAATGAGACATTGCACTACTCCAGAATTTAAATGACTAGCACTCCAAAAGGTAGACCCCTCTTTGCCCCTGAATCAATTGAGGCCTACAACATCACCTGGCACATGATGGCAATGACATCTATCACCTTGCCCTCCATTAGACTCGCCACTAGGTGAACCATGTCATCTGACATGTTGGTTTTATGGGCCATCTAAAGCAGATTGTGCACCAGGATCATGTTGAGAACCCTGGCCACCATGCAACATTTGGTGGTTAGCAACTTTCCAAACCAAGATTTTCCCTCTCTCTCAAAAAGCTCAAGATGTAAAGTTTGTCAATCCCTTGGTTGGGAAAGATGATGACATCAACAGTGGGTGAGCAATCCCCAACAGCATAGGAATCTAGTCTAAACTGATTAGCATGCAAACCCTATAGACCTTTGTCTCGAAGGAGGGGCGAGTGAAGTCAGAGTTGTGGATGTTGAAGTAGAAGATGCGTATGGCTTCTTGTTGCACCTTCCCTTTAATGACTGTGAGTTGCAATTACCTTGTTATTTGGAATCGTCGTGCATATCGTGAAGTCGCAAAGGGTTGTCTGCTTTACTTATCTCTTAAAGAAGATCTTCTTCTTTGAATAGAAATGGTTGCAGTTATGAAGAGAGGCGGAGTTTCAGAAAGCTCCATAGTTGATTGATGTCATTCTAGGGCGTTTGGGTTGCTCTTTCTCGTGCATAGGACGTTTTCCCAAATCTCTCTTCGACATGGTGTATGATGGAGAAATCAAAGGATTTTGCAAAAGAGGGGAAGATGGGAGAGCAAAGTGGGGAAAAATACCCTTTGGTTCGATCTAGGATCAAAATGGGGGTTTTGCCCCTTTTAAAGATTAAAAAAACATTTGTCTCCCACGAGTACCACCAGTTTAGATCGATCCAAAATAGAATCTTTTTTGGAAAATGATTTATTTCCTCAATTTTTCTTAGTTTTTCCTATATTACCTTAATTAGTGTTTTTAAATAAATTTTGGGGTAATTTTGTGGTATATTTAGATCGAGCTCATTCTCATTGCACCTCGAAGGTATTCAAACATTTTCGAGTCCAGTGCCTTTGTGAGGATATTTGCCACTTAGTCCTAAGTAACCACATACTCTAGAGAGATTGTCTTCTCTTCTACTAGTTCCTGAATGAAATGGTGTTGAATGTCTATATGTTTCATTTTAAAGTGTTGTACTGGGTTTTTGGAAATTTGAATTGTGCTTCAATTGTCGACGAACAAATTCATTGTATCTTGAGATAACTTGTAGTTTGCAAGCATCTACTTCATCCATAGCAGTTGTATGCATCCGCTCTCAGTGGCAATATATTCAGCATCTGCAGTTGACAAAGATATGGAATTTTGCTTGCGACTGTGCCAAGGCACTAGACAATTACCTATGTAAAAGCATCCTCCACTAGTGCTCTCACGATTGTCTACATTTCCCGCCTAATCAGCATCTGAAAATCTAGCTAATATTGGTGTGGTATCAAATGGATACCAAAGGCCAAAGTTGATTGTCCCATAGACATATCTTATGATTCTCTTAGCTGCCTTTAGATGTGATTCCTTAGGTGTGGTCTAATACCTTGTACATGCACCTATACTAAAGGAAATGTAGGATCTACTAGCTGTTGGATATAACAAACTTCCTATTATACTCCTATATTCGGTGGGATCGACATCGACTCCATCGATATCTTTTGTTATCTTCTCATTAGTGCTGATAGGAGTGTCAAAGGGTTTAGATTATGAAAGTCCAAACTTGGATACTAGATCCTTTGCAAATTTGGATTGGTTCAGGAATATCCCATCCAAAGTTTGCTTGATTTGTAACCCAAGGAAGAATCGTAATTCTCCTTTCATACTCATTTCAAATTCAAATTTTATTGTGTACAAATCCGCATGCTAGTTCCTTGCATGTTGACCCAAAAATGATGTCATCCACATATATTTGGGCAATGAGTATGTAACCATCATTTTTCTTTATAAAGAGTGTTTTATCTACACTGCCCCTGATGAATTGATGGTCCATCAAGAACTTGGTTAGTCTATCATACCAGTCTCTTAGAGCTTATTTTAACCCATATAGTGCTTTCTTCAACCTGTACACATGATTTAATAGGTATGGATC
>JAOXJP010232015.1:8463-24538 GCA_025762735.1 Platanus orientalis | reverse complement strand
GATGCTGAATCAGTCCATCCTTGTACTGATGTTGATTGAGGGATAAAAGACGACATTGTTGTGCGAGTAGAATGTGGTGTCATCTCTGGCACTGTTGATGGTGAATTTGTAGGAAAAGAAGACATTGATGATTTTGGAATAGCTGCTCACTTCATGTTCACAATATACAAATCATTATCCAACCAATTCAACAAAAAATTAAAGGATCATAAATAAAATAAAAGCATGAAATTAGTTTAAATAAAATTCCAAATCATAGTTAAAAAACACTAATTTTATTAAATTAAAATCTTAACCTCTCACATTAGAACATAACCAATTAAAAAAAAAGATATTTGTACCCGTTTTTTTATTCTTCCACATTAAAGCAACAATTAATTAAAAAATAAAAAGGTTTAAAAGCCACCCCTTGGAACGAAAACCAACTAAAATTCCTTATGACATTAATTTCTTGATGATCTTAATAAAAAAAATCTTGATAAGCTTTCAAAATATATTTCATAAATATTTTTATTTGGATAAATTAAAAAAAGAAATCCACTTGATTCTTCCACAATTCCACTTAATTATAAGATTGGTAAGAAAAAAAATTCAACATAGGTGAACAATTCACTTGATTAAACAAAAATCCACTTAATTCAACATTGAAGTTAGTCCTAACAAACCTAAACTCATTCAAAGAAAACAACTTATTTAAATTTTTTTAAAAAGTGGATTTGAAGTATGCCCTAACAAACCTAAAAAAAAAAAAAAAACTAGATGATATCCCATGTTGAGCACATCCCTCCCACTTGTACTACCACGAGGGCACTAGACAACGGGAAGGGAAGCTTTGCTTTTATAAGTGAGACACAATAGTTTGTTGGAAATGATGGAAAAGAAGGGTGTGCTAGCACCAACAGGGCGGGTAGGTGCATCAACCGGATTAAGGTTATTGTTAGTGGACAGGGTGTGCTAACTCCGTTTTTTTTAGATTACCAAAAAAAATTAGAGTATTTAAAAATAAAAAAAAAACCAAACCCATCAAAGTCAGCTATAGAAAACCTTTAAACTCATTCAAATTTTAAAAAAAAAGAAGAAAAGAAATAAAGTAAACAACTCGCCTTAAAGGCTTGAAGTCAGTGGACACTAAACTTGAACCATTCTCGTTCTCTCTATTCCCATTCTCTCTCTTCCTCTTCCCCTCTTACTTCCTCTTTGTTCTCAGCTGCTCCTTAGCCTGAGTATATTCTTCACTTTTGGCTTTATTTGTTTGTTTTTAACATCCACTAGAGGTGAATAGTTAGGGCAAGAGTTTGGAATTGGATTGGAGGAGTTAGAGATTGGAAATGAATTGGAAAGCCATACCGGCATAGAATGGGAAGGTCCAACGATTTGGGGAAGAAGATTGAATTGGAAACTGATGGTTTTGGTGACTGGTTGGTTTGGTTATAAAAACCGGTCAGTTATACCGATTTAACACCGTTTTGTAGCTTTCCCGATTTTAAATATGCACTTAACCGTTTTAGTGTCCGGTTGCAGTTTAACCTGGTTTAACTATCTGGTCCAGTCTGGTTCTCAAAACTATGCAGGTAAGTCATCTTAGTCTATAAAAGCTCATTAGTACATTTGTTGAATAACCATTCCACCTCTCTTACTTTGATATTAAATCTCAGCTCCCAATTATTTTGAGTGTTGCCTCTATAGTAGATTGACACTTATCGTACATTGTGAAAGACCCTTCCAAATGTGTCTTCTACGGTATTCATACAATAAAAATTAAAAACTTCCCAGGGACTAACTTTGATATAAGACTCATGAAATTTTTGCTAAAAATGTTGTCAATCTAGAATCTTTGGTTTTGATTTATTCAATACAAGGCACCAATGGCGTGAATATCAACGACTGAATCTCCAACCCAATAAAGATCAAGATTTCAACAAGAGAAAATAGATATCTTGACAAATGCATATGCAAAAACTGAGATAGTATACATGAGCAAAGTAATGATGGAAGTAGAATGTGTCTCACACATACTTAATTTTATGTCGAGATTTAATAATACAACTGTTTGTTTATAGAGTGTCCCACATATGCCAAATTTTATGTAGAGATTTAATAATATAACTATACAATTGTGTGTTTGTTCAGTATGTCCTATACATATTGAAATTTATATAGATATTTAACAATTCAACTATACAAGTGTACAACTATGTGTTTGTAGAGTGTGTCCCACACATATTGAGTATTATGTAGAGATTTAACACTAAAACTACACAACTATGTTTGATAAATACCAAGATCATCTCATGTCCAAATAAAAAAAGACATTCTTCATTCCATCATCTCTTCACTTCCGATAAAAGATGCAATAAGATCAAGCGTCTTATCGGCGATACGGATAAAGGAGGAGGAATTTTTTGGGCCCAAGCCACCACCTTAGATATTACAGATGAGTTCACATCTTCTCTCTTGCCAAACCAGTTTGTCACCACTACTAACCAATGTATCTAGCTTCACACTAGAAAGAAGATAGAGAGGTTCCAGATTTCTTTCAATATTGACAATCAATTTGGGGCCGATGCTGAGAACTAGATAGGTTTCACAACTTCCTTGCAAGTTCAATAACTCGATCTTGATTTCAACTTATGAGAACCACAAATAATCATTAATGGAATTGTCAGGTTTTCTCTTTACCTATAAGTCTCTAACTCGTTTAGATTTGGGTTTCTGGGAATTCGACTCGCCGATGGAGTCTCCAAGATTCATTTACCCTAAAACCCTACATCTTAGGCAAGTCACGATCATGGATGGAATGCTAAAAAATATACTATCAAACAACCCTATTCTTGATTGTTTGGATTTGAAAGAGTTCTTCAAATAGGAATCAATCAAAATCTCCACTCCAAACTTGCAACTCGAGAACTTGAAGGCGGTCCACTGTTAAAAAGACTAATGACATCTTCGTTCTTTTCACTTTAGTAATTTTATCGATAATCAATCATTGTTCCAGGATGTCTCTTCTCTAGTTAAGGCCTTCATTAGTTCATTTACTTCTCATAATTGCGTATGTTATATAAGGTTGCTCACTAGTCTCTCAGGTTAAGATTCTAATGATTTGCAAAGAAGCTTTGAAGGATTGTATATATGCAAATTATTGATTATTTTTTAAGTATTAATCTATTATCTGATTGACTTTTTTGCTTCAAAGTTTCACCAGCACCGACATACCAGTTACCTTCCCAAATGTGGAAGAGTTACAACTACTCCTTGATTCTTTTAAACTTGCAAATCTTCATTATCTTCACATATTCTTAGCACGTATGAGATTACTAGCTTGGAAAACTTTTCATACAGGTATGTAATATTGGCATTTGAACTTCATTAGTACCTTTGTTAAATAACCATTTCAACTCTTTTACTACTAAATTTGATCATGTAGACAAGGAGTGCACGAAGATGTTTGAGGATAGAGAGAAAGTTATGTCAGTGGATGAGGCAAAATACTTAAAAGGGGCTTGGCTATTTGTTGAGGGTTGAACAGTCCACAACTTCCTCATAAGGTGTTCTAAAAACAAAAGGAGGAGGATGAATGAGTTGGGAGAAACTCATAAAGGAAACGGTTGTTGGACCGGTTCAACTTAGTGATTGACTATGAGTCAGTGGTCCTATTCCAACGACTATTGGGTTGGTAAACTCCTCGGGAAGGAAAGTTTCAAACCCATCAAAAGATGATGAGGTGGCCCCTATTTTGGCCCTTGACATGGAGACTGAGATGTGTGTTAGTACCTATCTAGCTGGGTATTCGACTATTTCTGAGGAAACTGGCAACACTCATGACTCATTTCTGAGAAGAAAATGCATAGGGAAGATAAGGAAAAGAGGAAACGTGTCAAGATTGGTAACCTCCCTTTATTGACAAATGACACAATCCCTAATATGGCAAGAATTCCTCTCTTTTTTTATTCTTATCTAACCCAAACAATTGAAAATCGATGCGGTTTGGATAAGCATCTATACCCAAATACCCATCTTCCTAAATTTGGGTCAAATGTTGCTAAACCTAGGGAAAAAGTGAAGGATAACAAGAGAAAGATAAGTAGGCCTGATGAGTTAGGGGATGATTTGGAGCCCGAAAGAGACACAAGCAAGAGAAATCTAATTACTTAAAGACTATAGTTATCCTTAAGGATCTAATGGAGGAGAAGAGGGAGATACCTAAGATCAAAGATGGTCTTACTTTGACAAAAATGAGTAAAACCCTTTAAGAAAAAAAATTGAATTATGATAAAAGAGACATAACTTTCTTAAAGCAAGAATTGTGTTGACAAGACAAGTAACTCGATGAATAAGCATAGTAGATCCCATAATAAAGATGGAGATCATTTTGAAGGAAGAAAGAAGTGTTCCCTGATCCCTTCCTAGCGAAAGATGGGGGTACCTCTTAAACTCAAATATTTTAATATTCAATTTTCGACAACAAAGTTACACCTTGCTCTTCCCCTTTATGTTATTATTCATTGCATTGATAATGTTTATTGGTTCAAACGCATTAAGGTGAGGAAAAAATTGCTCAAGTATTGTAGAAATGTTGTTTGTACTATGCTTTTAAGGATTAATAACAATTTTTAATATGATTATAATTATAAAATCTGTTTTTGTTAATCTCACTATTAAATGCTCGGATTTTCAAAATTGACTTGAATAAAACAAGTTACTTAAAAATTCCTAGAAAAACGGGTAGAATCATTTTAATTATTAGGAAAGAATTTTTTTTTTAATGTTTTCAAATAAAATAAAAACTTGAATTGAGAGGAAAGACAATTCACATCCAAATGGATTAAAAGAAAAGAAGAAAAAGAAAATAAAAATAAAAATAATGACAAAAAATCTACTCATAAAAGTCTAAGATTTCAAACATGAATATAGTGATCCTAATTTTGAGCACTTAAAAATAGGATTTAGAATGTCTGAAGGGGTTCCGATGTCTATCCCATAACAAAACCTTCTTTGTCAATGAGGCTCACCACTTGGAACTATCAATGATTCATACAATCCTTGACAGCTAAAGCTCTCAATGATTTGGCCTAGAAAATTAAGTATTGTTTTTCTTCTGGATGTGTTGTAGGGATACCTTTTGGAAGAATTCTAAGTACAAAAAGGATTGGAATATGAAGTTAGTGGATGTTATCGGGACATCAGGATGTTTGGTGGTATTTTAGATAAGATTATTGGACATTAAAGTTATTGGTAAATGATCTAGATTTATGAAAATAGAGATTAGTGACAATTTTATCAATAATATTTGGATTTGTTTAGTGATTTATGGTGAGCCTGACAACAACAAAAGATTCAGAATCTATGAAAATATCATTGTCAAAATCAAGAGCATATCTAACCCCTTATATGTATAGGTGTTTATAATTGTCTTTGGTTTTAAAGTGATAAGGGGACAATAGAATCACTATGAGGAATTTAGCTAAAGATAGGAATATTTTATATGATGGAAATCTTATTGACCTCAACCATTCTGACCCTCCATTTACTTAGATAAATAAACAGGGGATGCTGGTAATATTAAAGAGAGATTGGATTGTGGGGCTGTTAATTCTAAATGGATATATCTTTTCTCTGAAGCTTTGATTGAAAATTATATTTCTATGGATTCTGATTATTCTCCTCTCATTTTAGATACAAGCCTGGATCTTAAAATTAGGCTTCGAGCTTTTATATTTAAGTGTATGTGGACCATGAAATTCCCAAAATGGTGATCTAGAGATCCTAAAGGGGGGGGGGTGAATAGGATCACTATACTTTTGTAAATTGTCTCAAATCCCTTTGATCCCCATTTGGTTTACTTAAAGATTTATTTAGATTGTAGCGGAATACAAATAAATAAATCAACAAGTAACACAATACTAAATAAGACAAAATGCACACACTTCACAAGACAATGATTTATAGTGGTTCTGCACTCCGGGCCTATGTATACATTAACCGTTAATTTATTTACAAAAGTTATCCTGGACTATTATAAGCAAAGTTAACAAAACCTTAATTTACTTACAAGTTCCAAAGAATTTACTCCCTTATAAGTGAGCTCCAAGAAATTCCAGTGGACACACTCTATCCAGTGATTTTGATGGACTATGCTTCACTTGATTTCGGTAAGTATGATGAGAATTTGCCTTTGGTGACTCTGACGAAGGCTACAAATACGTTGTAGAAGAAGGGAACTTCTTGCTTCGGGTTGTCTTTTGCATAAGCTAATTTGATTATGAACTCACCAACTTCTTTGATTCCAAGAGTTTGACTAACAAGGCTTTGGGAAAGTTTACATGAGACATTGAACGAGTTTAACTATGGTGAAAATGTCTTAAGGTCATAGGCTAATAAGAATTTAACTCATACAATCTAGGCACTCTTTTTGACATGAAATCACAAGTATTTAACTATGGATTCATTCATGAGTGTTGTGTGTGTTCTTGGAGCTTTATACCCTTTTTATAGAGGTCAAAAAGAGATTCAAAACATTCCCCAATGGCTCTTTTAAAATGGTGAAAAAAGAGTCATTTGGACAAGTTTTCAAAACATAAAAAATACCAAAATCATGCTTGGGACCGATCCTGACAACCTAGGACTGGTTCTGGCTATTATGGGACGAATCCTAGTTATGCTTGGGACTGGTTCTAGGCTTGGACCAATCCCCAGGTGTAGAAAACCCCCAATTTGCCTTTTTTATCCATTTTTTCTTGATTTTCCAATGGAGCTTTATTCCTTCGGTTTTAGGTTATGTTTAACACTTAATTTGACTTCTCAAATCATCCCATGCCCAACTTATCAACTTTTGCAAATTTTCCTTTTAACAAAAAGTTGGTTTTCTAGAGGTAGCTTGCTATTGAGACTTTGAGATTCTTCAATAATGCTCGAATCTCTTTAGCTTAGTCATTTTGGTTTCGAGTCCATCTCCTTGGCATTTGCCAAAACACTAAACTTAGACTTATAGAGATATTTAAATTACACGTAAAGTCCTACTACATGACCATTATATATACACACTTTGTTTTGGAATGGACATCGACAATACAAAATACCTAACAGACCACTCATCCTAGGTACATTTATCAAATTTACAATGATTGGATAAAAAATTATGATAGATGAAAAGATTGACAATATTAAGAGGAATCTGAATAATCTCCCCCTATCCCCAATAAATAGAATAAAAATACATTTGGCAATTTCATGACTCAGATTTCTAATAACAAAGCAAAACTTAGCACCCTCCACTCTTTTAATTCTGATGATTAGATTATGAGGGATATTAGGGTGTAGAAAAATACCCTCTTCGAGCTTTTAGCCAAAGAAGAGATGTTTTGGGCTAAAAATTTGAGAGTTGATTGGTTTAAATGGGGAGACCAAAATTCTAAGTTATTTCATCTCTTTACCATTTGAAAGAAGAGATTGAAATAAAGCTATCTTGTAAAAAGATGTAAATAATTGTTTTTACCCGAACCTAAACCTGACTCTTGCCCAGATTCTGATCATGACATTAACAAAATATATCATTCACTCTTTTTCTTCACCTTAATCCATTCATAGAATATATGCAATGAAAATATTTAAGCTTACTTTTAACTAGACAGACAATTGTGGAAAGTACTAACATTCATGAAAGTAAAGTACTAACAATCTATTGGCATATCCCAAAATATGGAATTCATTAAGAGCATGTTTGACAGTCACCTGTAATGTAATCATTTGATTTGATTTTCTAAGGCATTTATAGCCATGAGATGATGGTTTCCTAATGAATTTATTCAAATTTACACTGATTTGTTAACTATAATTAGAAATGAAGTCGTCTTAGGTTTTTCTATCAAATGAAATGACTTGTGTCATAAAGCATAAATCGCTACAAATCTAAACGAGTTCATAACAAACCATCCCGTTGTGGCTACAAAAGACTTAGAAAACTCAAATCAAATAATTTCATTACAGGTGGCTACCAAACGTAGCTAAAGTTATTACAATTCTTAAACATCTCAACAAGTTTCCAAATATGAAGTCTCAAAATGTGTAAATGGACATATATCCAAACATTTAAAAATCCACAAAGATAAGGCCCTGTGCAACCTCAAATCATGTATTTTATTTTCTTAGCCTATCTTCATACCCATAATATGAAAGATGTTATGGATGGGGAAGTCCATGGCTCATAAGAGACTATAATGAATATACACAGAAAATGGGTCAAGTGGAACACAATGATAAAAGATGTCAAAACACATGTAGGAATACATGTATCGATACAAATAGATAGCGAAAAGAAAACCATACATTAAGAAAAATATAGCTAACTATCATAGCATAAAACACATGAAGTATGAAAATTGCAGTTCTTCAAAACATATGCATTTTTTACTCTTCGAAATAGAACACTTTCGGAATACTCTTTTCAAAACAGAACATGTTTGATTTTCTTTCAAATTAAACTAACGGTTTACTAATCGATACAAAACTGATTTCACATGTCAACCCATGAGAGGAGTCAGTCCTCAATTATTCTCCTATGATAAAGGGGTCTAGTCCTTATATGATTCCCGCATGACAAGAGTAGTCCCCACATAATTCCACAGAATGAGGGTTTATCTAGTCCTCACATTATTCCCCCAAGATAAGGGTAATCCTCCCATTATTCCCTCCATAACAAGATTTTAGTCCTATCATAATCCCCCCAGGATAAGGGTAGTCTCCACATAATTCCTCGTGATAACGGTTTATCTAGTCCTCACATCCCCCCCACAAGACAAGATGAGTCATCACATTATTTCCCAATAACAAGGGTTTAATCCTCATATAATTCCCCCAAGACAAAGGTAATCCCCACATAATTACCTGGGATAAGGGCTTGACCATTGATTAACCCCAGGGATGGCATTAAATCATTGTACAATCCCCATGTATCACGCCCCAACTTTAGGCCTCAATGGGGACCCAAAATCTAGAGTGTGGCATATCACCTTATATGTCATTTAGCTCATTATTTGATTATTATTTAAAAAAAATCATTTATACCCTTGTCATTTAGCTCATTGATGTGCAGCGAAAAATAAATCATTCACTTGTGCAACAAAAACAAAATAAATCATAACATTCAACATTCTAATTATCAATACGCTAATCACCATAAGGCATCCAAACTCTTAATAATAAATTTATAAAATATAATGTTTGCAAGCCATAAAGTATAAGTATTTAAAACTAATCTAATGTAACTAACCGAGTTCAAATATAAATTGTATAATCTAAAGCCAATGTTGAAATGAAAATGATTAACGACATCCACACTCATGCCTCTCCTTCATTAGCTTCTAGTGTAAGACCTGTATGTCTGTCTTATTCTGAAAAAACATTATGGATGGGTGATTCTATAGCTCGCAAGTGGGTATACAAAATCTACAACTAAAACGGACATGTTGAACATAAATTTTACAATACAAAAAAACTAATACACTTTCATATAGAGTACAAAGCGGATTTTAAAATTTAGACATGTGCAATATGCATTCATCTTTTACCATATATTACCCAGTCTATGCATTTCATTTCATGATCCATCATGTGAGATCTACTTTATAGTAACATGCATCATTTTTCAAATGAAGTATCATTCACTTATTTCATCTAAAGTTCATGTCATTTATTTTTTTTTCACGCATTCATAATCCTTTACATGACAAAACATGGAAGCAACTACTAATCCAGTTCTAGCAATGGTGTTTAATTCAATTTATAATAATCATTTGCATACATGACTTATACAATTTTTATCATGACTATATATGTATGATTCATATCATGGTAAACATGTATACTTTTAATACTATATCAACTCCATTGTCCAACAGAACATATGATATTCAACTTTCATATCAAGTAAATATAATGTCATATTTTATGTTCACATACATTGGTTCTTTCATATCTAAACGTGCACATTGTCACTTGTATTTCATTATTCAGAATATCTTGCTTTCCATTATCATTTGCATTTCCAATTTGTCATACTCACTTATTAATTGCAATTTATCAGTTCTTTTTTGTTTTGGATCTTTAGTCGCACATCTTAACTTTCTTGTCTTTTACATTTCTTTTCTTTTCACTTATCATTTTTTACATGTCAATCTTCATTCTTTATTTATTGTTTATCATGATTTATTTATCATTTATCAAGTATCAATTGTCACTTATAGGTATTCATAGTTGCTCTTTTGGTATTCATTTATCGTCTTCTCACTATTTACTCTTCACTTATTAAGGTTCAATTATCATTTTTCAATGTTCACTTAGCACTTGACAATGTTCACCTATCATCTTTCAATATTCACTTTTCACTACCCCATTGTAATAAATCCACAATGATGGTACCAATGCACATTACCATTGAATCATTCACATTGGAACGACAGAAAAAAAAAAACATTGAATTGTATTTTCAATAAAAGGGTCATTAAACATTCTATTTTCTTATATAGCTTATAAACTTTTCATTCATTTTGAAGATTATGTGTTTCCAATTCTTTTCTTGACATTTTTTATTACAAAGCTTATGAGTTTTTCATTTATTTTCACAAACACTTTTTCATTTCTAATTATCATCATATGATTTCTTCAATGGCAGTGCCTTTATTACATTGTATTATCCTCCCCAATGGCAAGGGCCTTTACGATCACTTATTCCTTAGCACATTGCATTATGTCCTTAGTGGCAAGGGTCATTATCCTTATCTTATCATTTTCACCTTCAATACATTATCACTATCACTATACCCTTGATATCAGGGTCACTTCCATTAAATTATAACCCGAAATGGTAGGGCGTTTGGCATATTGCATTATGTTCCCAATTGCAATTGCCTTTATGATCACTTATCAATTGGCACATTGCATTTTATCCCTAATGGAAGGACCTTTGGTATATTGTTTGTTTTTCTAATAATGAGAGCTTTTGGCATACTGTATTGTATCCTCAACAGTAAAGGCCTTCAACATATTGTATTTTATCTCCAGTAGCAAGGGCTTTTACTATAACTTATTCTTTGTGTCTTGATCATCTTTTTATCATCCATCATTGGCCATTATTTAACTCCCAATGACGGGATTTTATATTAGCTTTTTTTTTTTTTTAAATCTTTGGCCATCGTTTAATTCTCAACAATGAGATCTTACTTTATCTTATTATTATACAGTGCAATGCTTAACAAGATATACGAAACATGATCGAAGAGACATTTATCTTTATGCAACATAATTTCTAGTATGATTAAAAATACATTTTAAATTGACCAATCATTCCTTATCTTAATCAAGCGGAGTCAATGAAAATTCACACGTTCTTATTGTTAAGCAATTAAGAATTTATATATCTAGCTTGAACAAAAATGGTCAGCAGAGATTCGCATGTTTATACATTTTCAAACATTGTACTGTTTCTATGCCTAACATAAACAAGAACTTCAAATAAAATTCTTCTACATATGCTTTCATTTCATTTATAATCTCTAAACTTAGCGAAATTGTGGCATTCCATAACAATTCTTAAGCAAATTATTTTCAACAATTTACTACTTCTACATAATGGAATCCAATATGCATAGTAACAATTTTCATACATATATTCTTAATCAATTTACAATTCTTATACTAACATGATCAATATGCTCAACAATAATTCACGTGTTCAAGCTTTTTATGTCAATCAACATATAAGCTTTAAAGTTTATTAGACCTAATATCTTATGGAGTTATATAGATATACTTTGTAAAACCATTTTCCTTTATAACCTAAAATAGGGATTTCTAAGATCCTACAAATAAATCACGTAATCACTTGATAAATCACAACAAGAGGCAAGGGTCTTCTAAGATCCTATCAAAGGATTTTCAAAACATGAAAAAAAACTTATCCATATAATCAATCTCTTAAAAAGTGACACCTAAGAACCTAAAGGGTAAACAAAACTTGTGTAAAATCATGTATAACTACTTATCCAAACATTTTTTTCTCAAAGACCCTCAAGTTTTTATTGCAAAACTTATTTCCCCTTTGAGTTTCTTTATTTTTTATTTTTTAAAATTAAACCTTAAATCCATAGTCACAAAATAAGAATCTTCAAATATCTATAATGGAAAACTAAAAATCAACTATAAACCAAGTTAGATCTGAGATTTTTGGTCCCACCTTGCTTATTAGATGAAAGGTTTTATTCTCCTTTCCTTATTATCCCAAAACCCTTTTTTCCTTTCTAACTTTCATTTTTTATGTTATTTTATCTCTAAATAGGGAAAAAATAAGGTTTAGGTTGTCATATATGAGTCTTACACCATTAGGATCAAATCACATGCTGGCATGAATCCCAAACACGATTTTATCTTGTGGTGATCGATCACCGCATGAAGGATCTTGAATTTTGATGATCGATCATGTACATCGTTCATCGAACACTAGAATTTCTTCTTGGTGTAGTATGAGCACACCTGAGACCAATGTACTAACTTAATGACCAATCACCATTTGATGATTAATCACGAACTTTGGCGATTGATCACCACGTGATCAATCATGGGATTGGTGATTGATCAACAACACAGGATTCTGATTTTTTGGCACTTTGGGTTTCCAAGTCCAATCTAATTAGGTCAATACTCTTCTAATCTTTCATTTGTCATGCTTAGGCCTTTAGAGCACTGATGTTAGCCTTTTTGCTCACATGTGCAAAGTGTATTATATATAGACACATGGTGTCAAATTTGAATCTCTAAGACTTATCTAAAGAGGATGCAAGGTGTTATACATAAAAAATGGTTGAACCATTGGTTAACCCTAAGGAAAAAGCATCACAAAACGAACGTCTAAATGTCCAATTCAACCTTTAAACAAACAGCCTTCACAATTCCATAATTCAAACTTTGAAGCGAATCACCAATGTATATAAAGCACATGACACATCAAAATGCGGAATCATAAGATGTTTGACACAACTATGAGACATATAAATGAGCTATGGAATCCTAAGACATTTTAATACAAAAAACAATTATGGAATGAAGCATAGTGATGTAAATACAAATTTTCATATAAATCATTATACAAAATTTTTAAAGAAACATGGATGAAATCTACATGTTTTAGCTACCAAGGCTTGCAAATAGACATAAATCACAACATATAAATCAGGGATTCTAGGATCTTAACATAGAAAACATAGAATCATGTATAATTAACATGGATAGACAATGAAATATATGATTCTAGAAAGATAAATCATAAACACGCAAAGTGAAACCATTTACATGTCCATCAAAACCTTAAAACAAAGTATTGTGAAGAATATAACTAAGATCCTGAGAATAAAAACAAGGCTATATCCTCTATAATCACTTACCAAAGCTAATCTCCAAATCTATGAGTTCTCATTCCAAAACTTGTTTCCCTCTTTGTTTCATCTTCTCTAAGCCCTTTAGACTCTCTTCTACAACCAATACATGGTGTAGTGCACCAAGATTAACAAAATCTAGTGAACGACTAAAGGAAAATACCAAAAATAAGGGATGATCTCTCACGGTGAGAACTCCCACACTTACCTTAGCCAAAAATGGGGTTTCCTCCCTTTTCTCCCCAAACACTTTCATTTTATATTTTATTCCCTCTAGTGTTTTAAGGTTTAAATAGGATAAAATTATGGTTTTGGGTTGTCACATATGGGTCCCACTCAAGATTTGGGTGAAATCATGTATTGACTCAAATCTCGTGGTCGATTTCTCTTAATGATGATCGATCATGGAGAGGGATCATAAGCTACATGATGGTGATATGTGTTGGTGTGATTCCATGATGTTGCCCCTTGTGACCGCTCTTAAAATATGTTTGCGGGTGCGACTGTGTGTAAATGTCATAAAAGGGTTTCACCTCCCTTTCTGGATACTAATTAGTTTCAACTAAGATGGCGCAACCCCAATCCTAACAATTAGTATCAGAGCTAGGAGTTTTGGGTCACGGGTTTGAGTCACAGGAGCATCACCATGAGGGGAGGACTTGTTGGTGTGATTCTATGATGCAGCCCCCTGTGACCGCTCTAAAAATAGGCTTGCTGGTGCGACTGCGTGTGAATGCTGTAAAAAGGTTTTGCCTCCTTTTTTGGACACTAATTGGTTATTAGCTAAGATGTCGGGACCCTAATTCTAACAATATGAGTTAGTGATCAATCATAGAAACGGATCACGAATTACTAAAAGGGTTTTTGAGAAAGATATGAGACCTATGATCTGAGTTGGTGATCAATCAATGAGATGGATCACAACCTATAGGATGGTCATTAAAGTTGGTGATCGATCATAGAGATGGATCATGAATTATTGGAAGAGTTGATGAGAAAGGTCCTAGACCCGTGATTTGAGTTTGTGATCGATCATAGTTTAGTGATTAATCATGGCCTTGGAGATCGATCACAAATGCTATATTTTTAGATTTTTAGACTTATGGATTTCTAAATCAAGCATAATGGGTTTCTTTCATTTCATATTCATTTTAATGACCAACTTAGGTCTCAATAAGACTAGGATTGACCCTCTTGTTTCACATACGCATGGGCTACACTTTAGGAACACCAAAGTGTCAGGTTTAGTTTTTAAAATTACTGAAGGTATGTGTGGGGTGTTACTATGATAACTGGGTTAAAGGTGATGACTAGATTAATTCCTTATCCAATAACTTTTTTCTACTTTGTTAGACTCTTTTTCTTTTAATAGTACTCAAATTAACAAAGTAATTGATAAGTGTCATTTATTCAATTTGGAAGATTCTAAGGAAATGTTAAATTCTTTGTTCACTAGAGATGAGATTAGAAAGATTGTTTTTGATCTTGGTAATATTAAGGCTCCTAGGCCTGGTGATTTTCAGACATGTTTCTTTTAAGAGTGTTGGGATTCGGTTGGGGATGAAGTGATTAAAACTATCTTAGAGTTTTTTTTTTCCCGGGTAGTTCCATCTCCTCTATTAACCAAACTTTCATCATCTTTATTCAAAAAATTAAAAATCTTGAGCTTATATTGCAATTTCATCCTATTAGCTTATGTAAGGCCATTTATAAACCACATTCAAAACAATGGCTTATAAAATGAAAATTATTTTCCCTGCGATCATTATTCTAATCAAAGTGCATTTGTAAAAGGTAGAATGATAATAAACAATATCCTAATTTCCCATGAGGTCCTTAGATTCATTAGAATTGGCAAATCTAGAGAGCGTCACTTAGCCCTTATGATTGATATGAGTGAAGGTTGTGATAAAGTGAAATGGTTAATGGTGATTTCTACGATAGAGAAGCTGGGCTTAGTGAGAAATGGAAAAAATGGATTTGGGATTATATGTCTTCTATGACATAAATCTTAATCAATGGTTCTTTGGTGTGAGAAATTAACCCTTCTAAAGGTATTAGACAAGGAGACCCTATTTTCCTTTTTGTGTTTCTTCTTTGTGTTGAATGTATGTCTACCTCTTTAGTGGATAAAGAAAATCATGATCTACTTTTTGGTATCATAATTAAATCCAAGAGTCCTTCTATCTCCCACCTCTTGTCACTAAAAATTGCTATAATTTTTTTCGAAAGTCCACATGAGAGACATTTAGACAACTATTAAGTGCATCAAAGAATTCAACGAAGCTTTAGGTCAAGTTATCAATCATGATAAGTCTGATTTTTTTTTTATAGATTTAATACCCATAGATAATTTAAAATAATGATTCAAGCTGCATTAAGAATAAAACAATCTCAAGGTCTTAGTGATTATCTAGGATTACCCTCTTCCATTAGGAGAAATAAATCATCACTATTCTCCTTCATAGGAGAAAGAGTTGTGGTTAGAGTGCAAGGGTGGAAATCTAAGTTTCTTAATCAAGTTGGGAAAGAGGTCCTTATTAAGTCTATAATGAATGCAATTCTGGCATGTATTATGTCTTGTTTCCTTATTCCTAACAAGATCTACATTTTCATAAATTCAAATTCTATCATTGTTAGTAACATCAAGTAAT
>JAOXJP010232014.1:0-10540 GCA_025762735.1 Platanus orientalis | reverse complement strand
GGAGCATTACTTGATTCAACGTGAGTTTGTGTTATTCACTGACCACCAAGCATTAAAATTCATTAACAGTCAAAATAGCATCAACCGAATACATGTCAGGTGGGTTTCCTACATTTAAAAGTTCTCATTTTCACTAAAACACAAGTCAAGCCAATAGAACAAGGTCGTCAATGCGTTGAGTCGACGCACATCCTTGTTAGTAACATTACGGACTGAGGTTATTGGTTTTGACTGCCTAAAGGAGTTGTATGAAGAATATGACAACTTTGGGAGTATTTGGGCTAACTGCCAGAATAGAAGGTTGGTAAAAGGTATGTTGGTTTAAGATGGATACCTGTTTCATGGTAATCAATTGTGCATCCCAAGAAGTTCACTAAGGAAGCAGGTAATTCATGAGTTGCATGGTGGTGGTTTGAGTGGACATCTAGGACAAGATGAGATAGTGGCCTTGGTTGAAGAGTGGTATTATTGGCCTCAGTTGAAGAGAGATGTGGGCAATCATATTCGCAAGTGCCCAATTTGTCAAATGACAAAAGGCCAGTCTCAAAATATAGGCATGTACCTACCTTTATCAATTCTAGCGTTGCCTTAGGTGGATCTGTCTATGGATTTTGTATTAGGTCTTTCGTGGACTTAGCGAAATATAGACTCTTTCTTTGTGTTAGTTGATAGATATTCAAAAATGTCACATTTTATTCCATGCAAGAAGACTTCAGATGCTACCCATATAGCCAATTTGTTCTTTTAGGAGATTATCCATTTACATGGAGTGCCTCAGACCATGACACTAAGTTTTTTTTCCATTTTTTTAAGACTTTGTGGAAGCAGTTTGGCACATCTCTGAATTATAGCAGCACAAGTCATCCATAGACTGATGGTTAGACCGAGGTGCTGAACTGGACCTTATGCAATCTTATTTGTTGTATTTCTGATGGAAAACTAAAGCAATGGGATTTAATACTAGATAGGTAGAGTTTTCTTTTAACAACATGGAGAATAGGTCGACAGAGAAATCACCTTTCTCCATTGTTTACTGTTATCCGCCAAAGCAGCACTCGATTTAGTACAACTGCTTAAACTTCCTGAAATGAGTATTGCAGCTGAAAATATGACAGATAGGATTAAGCCATACAAGAGGAGGTGCGGAAGCAGCTTGAAGAGTCTAGTGCCAAATACAATGAAGTGGCTGAGAAGAAGAGGTGGGAGAAGATCTTTAATGAAAGAGATTTGGTGATGGTCTATCTATGAAATGGGAGGTTTCCAGTGGACACTTACAACAAGCTGAAGGATAAGAAGCATGGCCCTTACCAGATTGTCAAGAAGATTAATAATAATTCTTATATTGTTGATCTTCCAGATGATATAACTATTTCCCCTACTTTTAATGTAGTTGACGTGTTCAAGTACCACCTGCCTGATGAACCAAGTTACCCAGAACCTAACTCAAGGTCGAGTTCTTTCCAAGCGGGCGGGGGGACTGATGTAGAACAGACAGCACAAGCTTTCCTTAAGTAGAGGGACCGACAGAAGTTTACACACAAGAAGGGCAAAAGGCACTAGTAGAAATCATGAGCCCCAATGACGGTATTGCATGAAATTTGGTGAGCTTAAGGGAATCGTCGTAAGGATCAAAACTCATCGCTTTGCCATGAGTACTACTACTTTTCGCATATATTCCTTCGTTAAGGCCCTCAAATCAGCGTTTTTACTATTTTTAGTAACTTTACTTTTCACTATAACTTTCTATTTAGAAGTCAAAATAAGATTCTGTTTGCTCTAGGATGTTTCTTAGTGATCATAGTATTTGATTTATTTATTATCTCAATTTTTCTATTTTTGGTAAAATTTTCCAAATTAGCCTAATTTCGTGCCTAACACGAATTAGGGTTTCTTTTCTCTATTTAAAGCATTATAACCTTCAAGGCAATTCAGTTTTCTTAATTAATAAAAGTTTCAGAGCGAGTTTCTCTTCCTTGGTGAAGTTTAGGGTTTTTCCCAACAAAAGGAGAATGACATGTTCTTCTCCTTGCTATTCTATTGTGTCAATAGCTCTAGCCAAATGAATAAAAGAATTATTGTTGATGGTACCCATTCAGTTAATGGACATGATGATATGGATTGTTGCCTACAATTTTATTGAAAGGGTAGAATTGTAGGGTCAGTGACTCAGTGCATACTTCTCAGGGTTACGCCGGACATCATGAGATAGTTCCAAAATTGGGTTACCTATTCCAGTTGTGGATGGTGATTTATTAACGGGTTTCTGCTTCCTATATATGTTAAATTCATGCAAGGTTGATGAGAAAGGGAAGATATGTTAGCTGATGAGTTACCATATTAAATGATCTATGGATTGCAACAGCTTGGATCCAACCAATTACCCAGTACAGTTGAATTTCACAGAAAGGATATTTAAATAACCCCAGAAGATGTTGCTATCTTACGAATGTTGTTTCAATCTTGCATCCATCCTAATGATCCTCTTCTCAATTGGTTTGCAACCAAATGTAATGCAGCGTTAATGGAAGAAGAAGGATTGATGAATCCGGCCACAGACTTCACAACCTTTCTCTATTAGGGTTTCACAAAACACTAAACGAAAGGGAAAAGAACAATTCTAGTTCATCAAAACTAATCCTAAACTCTTCCTTACATAACATTTTATAGAGAGAAATAAAGTAGAGTAAAAATAGAAATAACCAAAATAGTCATCAACTTCTAAACGAAATCTGCCTAAAATCAATGGCAAATTGGTGAACCCCTAGTCTAGAGGGTTTGACATGTAAGTCGCAAGCTTTGACTCAAGCACCTGTCACATGCCTCCAAATACTCCAGTGTTGCTAGATCAGTCTCCCCTGACTATAGAGATTCACCATCGAATTCGCAACATCATCAGAATTATCTCTGAGATACAGCACTAAATGATTCACATTAAACACATAAGAAGTACAGATATGACTTGGAAGCCTCAAACTATAAGCAATAGGATTGATCTTCTCAATGATCTCAATAGGTCCAATCTTCTTTACAGAAAGCTTGTTGTATTCTCCTACATGAAAACAATCTTTAGTCAAGACTACCCATACAAAATCACCAATATTAAACTCCACATGTCTCCGCTTCTAATCTATTGCAGCCTTGTACTTTGGATTTGATTCCATCAACTTCTTTTAAATGTTTTCATGAATATACTTCATCTGGTCAATAAAATTAGTAACCTTGCTATTAGCATGCTTCATATCAGGAACCAGTGCCAAATCCAGAGGTGATCAAGGATTAACCCCATAAACAATGGTGAAGGGACTCAAACCCGTGCTCTTATTGACAGTGCAATTGTAAGGAAACTCGGCTTAAGGCAACCTCTAATCTCATATCTTCAAATTAGATCCCACTAAACTGTGTAACAAATCACCAAAGGAATGGTTGACAACCTCAATCTGGCCATCTGTCTGAGGGTGGTATGCACTGCTGAAATTAAGACGTGTGTTGGAAAGTTTCCACAAGCTCCTCTAGAAGTGACTAAGAAAACACGTATCATGATCTAAGACAATAAACAATGGTAGCCCATGAAGATGGTACACCTCTTGTAAATATATCTTTGCAACATGCACAACATCCATAGTCTTCTTGTAAGCTAGAAAGTGTGTCATTTTCAAGAATCGATCAATAACCACAAACACAGAGTTTATTCCACATTGTGTACGAGGGAGGCCCAACACAAGGTCCATGCTCACATTAGTCCATGGATGCTCTGGAATAGAAAGATGCATATATAAACCAGCATTGGTTGTTTTTCCTTTTGCCATGTGGCAGATGCAACAGTTGCTTACGAATCAATAAACCTCCCTACACATGGTCGGACAAAAATAAGTACTGGAAACAAGTAACAAGATCTTGTCATGACCCGCAAGCCCCTCATCATGCAATTCCTTAATAATCTTTAGCCGCAAACTAGAATCAAACACATAGAGTTATTTCCCTTTAAAGAGAAACCCATCAAGAAGAAAGAAGTCAGAAAGCTTTCTTTCCTGCACATCAGCTACCACATCCGCAAAATATGGATCATTAGCTAATAATTCATGAAAAATAATCAAAGCCAAGCACCTGTGTATGCATGGTAGTAAGTAAGGAAGCACGCTGACTAAGTGCATCAGCAACTCAATTTTTCACCCCCGATTTGTGCTTAAGCACAAAAGTATACTCCTGTAGATAAGAAAACCACTAGGCATACCGAAAAGAAAGCTTATCTTAGCTGTTGATATACTTCAAGGCATCATGATCAGAGTATAAGACAAATTCAGAATGAATAAGAATGTGACGCCAATGCCTCAATGCCTAGACCACTGCATAAAACTCCACATCATATGTACGATAACGCCCCTTAGCTCTAGTCAACTTCTCACTATAATAAGCAATAGATCTGCCTTCTTAGCTCAGAACCACACCAATGCCCACCTTCGAGGCATCACAATGAAGCTTAAAAGGCTTAGAGAAATCAGAAAAAATAAGAGCAAGAGCTTAACTCAATTTCTCTTTTATCAAAGAGAATGCAAATTTTGTCTCTTCTGACCAAGAGAACTTTCGAGCTTCCATACAATCTGTAATAGGAGCCATAATAGTACTGAAATGTGGAATAAACTGTCTATAAAAAGAAGCCATGAAAGGTTCGTACATCATGAATGTTAGACGGTCGCGACCACTGCTTCAATACTTCCACCTTGGATTCGTCCATAAATATGTCATCCCTACCAATAATGTATCTAAGGAACAACACCTTGTCTATCATGAAAGAGAACTTCCCCAAATAAACAAAAAGTTGTTCCCTAGAAAGAATGGTAAGAACTTCTTGCAAGGGCTGCAAATGTAACACAGATCAGCATTATAAATCAACATATCATCAAAATATACCACCACAAAACTACCAATGAATGATCGTAGGGCTTGGTTCATGACTTGCATGAATATGCTTAGGGCATTGGATAGACTTAAAGGCATCACCAGCCACTCATATAACCCCTCTCGAGTCTTGAATGCAGTCTTCCACTCATCACCTAGCCATATACGGATCTGGTGGTATCCACTCTTTAGGTCCATCTTGCTGAATACCGTCGTCCCACATAGCTGGTCCAATAAATCATCCAATCGAGGTATCAAAAATTGATATTTCACTATGATCTTGTTGATTGTTCAGCTATCAACACACATGTGCCAGCTACCATCCTTCTTGGGCATGAGTAATGCTAGTACAACACATGGACTAAGGCTCTCACAGATGTGGCCCTTCCATAACGGTTCCTCTACTTGGTGTCATAGCTCCTCATGCTCCATCAAGCTCATACAATAGTGGGGTATGTTGGGTAGAATAGAACTTTGAATAAGATCAATCTAGTGTTGAATATCCCTTAAGGTTGGCAAACCATTAGATAAGTTCTCTGGGAACACACCCCGAAACTCATCGAGAAGGAGCCTAACAGCATCCAAAACACTCCCATCACCTCTATTCTCCTTTGCAACCAACATATACACAAATTGACTATCCTCCATCTCCTACAAAGGCACCCTTAATTAAGAGATTAGTTCATGTTCCAACAGGTGGTTTGGGCACAACCTCTTTTTGGGCCATGAGCATAATACGGGTGTTATACCACATAAAACTGTAACAATTCTTCCAACCATCATAAGTAACAACCCGATCATATTGCTAAGGCCTTCCCAACAATATATGAAAAACAACCATGCTAACAACATCACACCACACATGATCCTTATATTTTGAGCCAATGGAGAATGTAACTAAGCAAAGTTTAGAAACTTGAACCTCATTGCCCTTCTTAAGCCAAGACAACTTGTAAGGATTGGGATGTTGGACTATCTCAAACTTCATCTTGTTGACAACTTCCTCAACCACCACGTTCTTACAACTGCTTGAGTCAATAACAAGCTGACAGATCTTGCCACCTACCATCCAAGTAGAGTGAAAATTGTTGTGACGAAGCGACCATCGCCTTCCTCTTCCTTTGGGCTTAAGCAAACCCAACATGTGACAAGGGCGGCCCCAAAATCATCATGCATAATCTCCTCCTCGGTGTCTCCATCATCAAACTAAGGATCTTCCTCCAAAACAATAATCTCTTCACTGATGTCATCAGCCTCCACAAAAAGCCCTTTGCCGACTCTATCACCCTTCCAACATTCACTTGCTCGATGACCTGGCTCACTACACTTGAAACATTTTGAGCATGTACTGGCTGAGGCCTTATTATTAGAGGGCAAAGGTGGTCTACTGGGTGGCACCACACTAGTGGTCAGCTTAGTAGTAGTAGAACTACTAAAAGGCCATGACAAACCCCCTATCCTCCCCAATTGCTTCTCAAGTTGTAGGGCAATCGCATGTGCTTCTAACACAAAGAAAAGATCAAACAAGTTTAGGGTGTCCTGTAATTGTTGTTTCATAGCTCTAATATAGCTGGCTACAAGCTGATCTTATGACTCTGCAAGATCATTTTGGGTCACCAGCTTATAAAACTCACTAGTGTAGTCATCAACTGACAATGAACCTTGGCAGAAGTTCTGTAGTTGCTTGTACAATGCTCACATATAGTTGTGCTAGAAGAAGGCCACACACATATGTTTCTTAAGTTTCTCCCATGAACCGACCTTCTTACCTTGTCGAGTTCGGGTGAGTTTAACCTGTTGTCATCATGCAACAGCTCTTCCTCGAAATCTGGTAGCCACAAAAAGAACACATTTGTCTTCAAGAACCTCCTTGAAATCCAGGATATCCTCCACTATGTCGATCAAGTTTAAGAACTCTTCCGGCTACAAGGCACCATAGAACTCAGGGACATCAACCCTTAGCCCTGAATCCCAATGATTGGAACCTCACTCATCCCTTTAATCATCCCTCTGACATAAGACATCATCTGAAAAGGGATTTTCGGGTTCTAAATCCTCCGCTCTGAGACGGCATGCGAACTTCATAGTCAACGCAGCCATCTGCTGAGTGAGGATCTTGACCTTTCGTGCGAGTCTTGTGACATCATCTCTCCCTAGAACCTCTTCCATTGATGCATCATGACCAATTTGTCTGCGTAGAGTCATCTCGACGCTAACTCTAATACCATAAATAATGCAACGCTAATGAAAAAAGGATTGATGAATCTGGCCATAGACTTCACAACCTTCCCTTGTTAGAGTTTCACAAAACAATAAACAAAAGGGAAAAAAATTTATTTCATCAAAACTTACCCTAAAATCCTCCTTACATAATGTTTTATAGAGAGAAAATAAAGTAGAGAAAAAATAGAAATAACCAAAATAGATTTCAACTTCTAAAGGAAATCCGCCTAAAATCAAGGGCAAATTGGCGAACCCCCGATCTAGAGGGCTCAACCTGCTAGTCGAGGGCTTCAACGTAGGCGCCTGTCACGTGCCTCCAAATACTCCAGTGCCACAGCATCAATATTGATAAACTTTTTTTTTTTTTTTTTTTGGTAAAAAAAATTGTTGAACTTGATTACAATGACTTGAGAGCATGGAAGTATTTGGAGGCCTGGTAAATGAACGAGAGTATCGTGGGATAGGTTAAAACCCATATACTAACTTGATGAAACTTGTTACCATAGACAAGGGTTCAAAACACATCTACATGAAGACTCTCACATATTTCAAGAGTCAAATATTAGATTTAATGAGGGATAAATAACAACAATTAAGTTTGATTGGTTCATAAATTAGGTTTTATGAATTATCATTATGCTTGCATAATTAATTGCAAAATGTATGGTCCTTTACAAAGTTTTGATTTGTGAGAATTCACATCAGTCGCGTACTAGTCTGTCATAGATGCAGATATAGACGCGTATTAGACTGGCTTAGCACAGTCATGCACTAAACTAACTTAGCATAGTCACACACTAAACTAACTTAGCACAGTCACGCACTTGTCAGTAGCACACCATGTGTTTAGTTATGAATTTATAGGTTGTCTTCAACCTCTAAACAAGCTCATATGAAGCTAGAATGTGTCATTTTTATGTTTCTTGAAGGTAGTCAAGGCCTGTCATCATTGTGCAAGGGAATATAGCCAAGCTAACTCTAGGATACAATCTAGCAAGGGTAGAACCTTTGTCTCTCTACAAACTTGCATGATCCGGCAGAGGTGAACGAACCTCACAAGTTACTCAAGCCCAGCTGGAGCCGTGGATGGCACATGTGACTCTCAGTCGCACACTAACATCATTCCTTTTAAAATACATTCAACAATCCTTTACTTATTTTAAAATTTTGAAAACAGGTATTTAATGGGCATTGAGACAGGTCACCACACATAGGTGTAGGTGGTGTCAGCATTGAACCCACACTTTAGTGTAAAGAGGTTGAATCCATCTAGGATTCATTTGAGTCTCCTTGATAAAACAACTTGTCACACACATAGTCCTCCATTAGTGAGGTTTTGCTCGTTAACACATTAGATAGGCACATTTAGATCTATGCATTATCCTGGTTTACTAAGTGTTCTAGAGACAACAACAATCTCATAAGTGACTAACTTCCGCACTTAGATAGGTGAGTTTTTATCAAGGGCGAATGTTAGCCTCGTCCCAATTTAGGACTATAGATCTCATTAAGAGAACCGCGTTCTCATCCTTTATCATTTACAAGTAAACATCTGTAGGTAATAAGCACATGTTGTACAGGTACCACCTTCTGTATGAACATCTCAGTTATTATCTATAAGAAAAGTCATCTTTAGGATCACCATAGGAAGGGACACATTTCATTAATTGAAATTGTGCTTACAAATGGATTATATCTAGTTGTTTACCCATTGAACCTTGATAACCAAGTGGTTTTCCATTGAACCTTGGATGGACAGGTTGGTTTCCCATTGAACCTTGGATAGCCAAGTTGGTTTCTCATTGAACCTTGGACAACTAGGTTGGGTATCTACCAAATAGACCTTAAAGGCTTAACAGTCTCATTACCCTCGATGTGCATGAGGTTTTAACTCTAGTTGGGTCCTTTGATTCTCGGACTAACCATGTCATTGGCCTTACACATTAAGATTAACTCACTTAGTCATCTATGTACAAACCCCTTTAATGTGCATGCATTCCTGATATTTAACTTAGGGTTGATATATTTCGTGCTTCAAGTACATCACCTAGAATTCTTGACTTTTAAGTCATTCAAGTAGAGAAATTGAATATTTGTGGCTAGTGTATTTCATGCTCGTGGACTTGGCTTTAGGCATATATGTCTGGAATTCTTCACAATGTTCTTCATGCATTTGTTCTAGAAAACTCATCACGTGTTTCAGATATGACACTTGTTGTGTTAGACATTACCATTCTTCAAGTATATCATGTCTGGATCATCTCAGGTGGTTATAGCAATTTTTTTTAAAAGGCTATCTCTAATTTAGTGCGTCCACCGGTTTCCTTCACAACCATTGTTCTCGATGTCAGATCCACAAGAGAATCATATACTCTGATTCTAATGACTTGGTTACAAGTTCTACTCTTTTGGATTTTAAGAAGCTTCACCTCCAATACTAGTAGACTTGAATTCAAATATGTTATAATTTTGTACAATATGTAGCTTTGCTTGGTATTAGACACCAATAGATCCATCTTAGATGGATTTCATGGTTCATAACATTTCGCATATTGAATAACCATAGATTTAGCAATTTAATGCTTTCTACATGTATCCCTAGTATATTGACTCAGTAGTCCTTTATTTATGTTAAACATAAATCTGACATAGTCATCATATGCCTAAAGCATCTTACTTTATCTGAATATTATAATGCACTTTATCCATTGTCATTAGACTTAATCAGAGATTCTTGTGTCATCAGCTCACTGCTGGTAAATAAATAGTGGGTAACTCCTGTGGGATAGGTTAAAATCCATCTACTAATTAACTTGATGGTCAAGGGTTCAAAACACATCTGCATGAAGACCCTCACATATTTCAAGAGTTAGAGACTTGTAATTGAGGGACTAACGAGTCCATCATGAGAGTTCCACTCCATGAGGTTTAAGAATTTAGTTCCTCTCCTCCAAACAGTTTAACAATAAGCAGGACAAGGACCCACATGGCAACAAGACTGAGCAGAGACAAGAATTGGCATTCCCTAAAAGCTTGCTGAATCTTTGTTGAGGTACAAAGAAATGAAAATTATGAATGGCATTAAGGCTGTGTTTGGATCATCTAACACCAAACCATCACCGAAATTACTAAATTAATGTGAACAACTTGTTCTTTGATTTCCACTAAACAAGAAGATATTGCAAAAGCCTTATGTAAGCCTAGAATATATGATTCTCTATGCATCAACGGATTAATTTGCTTCATTAATCTTCCAAATCTTTCTCCCATGACCTATATGAATTCTAAAGAAGTAAGGGAACTTATTCATTAAAAAAAATCGTGGGAACCATAGTTTTGAAAAACGGATCGGATTGGACAGTCCAACCCGGTTGAACCTGAACCGGCACCCTAAACGTACGGTTATGTAGAAGCTTAAAAC
>JAOXJP010232013.1:0-10541 GCA_025762735.1 Platanus orientalis | reverse complement strand
ATATATATATATATATATATATATATATATATATATCTAGGGTAAATGCCTTGGCCAGATTGAACCATGTGTTTTCTATTCATGACTGTTAATTTGGATATTCATTCACTTCCAAAGATTAGGTAACTAGCTGCAGAATTACATCGACTCTTTTTTGGAAGTAAAGAGAACACCAATGTAAGAAGTCTCATATGATTGGAAATACCATGGAAAAAATACTCTAGCATGAGAAATTCTTTAAACAGAAACTCCATCTCAACCAGTTATATATATTGAGTTCACAACACTTTTGAGGCATATAACAATATGAGCCCAACACCTATCATAACTGATATCCTCTCGTATATGTTGTTAGGGATGTCAATTGGGTTGAGGTCAGTCCAAACGTAATTACATGGGTCCAAACTCTGTCCAAGCCCAAAGTCAATCTGTTTTAAAATCATGGGTTTTGGGCCGAGTTTGAGCTGTTCGAACTTAAATCTCCTTTTTAAATTGGGACTGATAATGGTTTCACATTTGCCGTTAAATACTTTGATAGCATGCCTAATTAGTTAAATTTGTGCTGATAATTGGCTAAAAACTGCTCTATATTTGTTGGTCTAAGTTAAACCAATTTTGGGCTGATCAATTGAGTTTGGGTTAAAAGTGAGTCTGCTTGAACTTAGTCCGAATAAAATGTTGTACTTAAAAGTTGGGTCCGAATGAAATACCGTTAAATTTTTGGACTGAACATGTTGATCTTCAAGCAAACCCAACCCAATTGACAACTTTATCTATTGTATAATTCATCCATAATGTGGCTCAAAACTTGTTTCACCCTATTTAATATTTTTTTTCTTCAAAAACTTACTTTCAATAATTATGCTCCAGATGAGAAAAATGTTATAATGGACACATATTTCCTCTTGTGAAAAAGTGCTTGCCGACTCTCTTGCACAAGTGCTATACAACATGTGGCAAAAAAAAAAGAGCTCAATATTGCATGCAAAGTGGTGGTTTTTTTCTATTATTTTCACCATGTGTCGTACAGTGCTGGCACAAGAGGGTTGCTAGGCACTTTTTCACTAAATGTTCCGCCTGTTCATCTGGATTTCAATGAAATAGAAAAGAGGAATAGAATAAAAAAAAAATAGATGAATTTAGAAAGAATTAGAAATGAAATAGAAAATGGTACAACAATTCCATTTGTTATTTGATTGCCACGAAATAGAAAACAAATGCAATAGAATCCATTGGAGATCAATGGCTAACAGAATAAAGAAGGGGTATCAAAGGTTTTGATCACAAATACGAATATGTGATCTTTTGAGATGAAAGAGAGAATTCTACAAAATACAAAGGGAATGGAATCAATTGGATTTGTACAAATATCAATAAGTTTCGAATCCGATCAACCACATGCAAGAAACTGTCTAATCAATGGAATCCCATACTGGATTCTATTAGATTTGACCCAAATCCATACGAACAAACGGAGCCTAGGGAAATCTGTTTTGAAACTCAAGATGCGGGGATTGCATAACAAAAAGAAAAGTTTTAACGCAATGATATAATAATGGAGTAATACACATCTACACGGCAATAAGCCAATAACATAACTCTACCGAACTTCTTACTAGCCCTTTTTGTGTATCATTCTCAGTCTAAAGTCTAAAATCATTAAATATAGTAATTCTTAATTAAATCAGCCTGTGATGGAGCATAGCGGGTAAAGCTTGGCAATGAGGTCATTGATGATGATTCATTATGTTCTTAAAAATTAATGCCTTAGACGAACGAAGAGTTCAATCTTCAATACCTTCCACGTTCTCAAAAACTCACTAAGTATATTTTAAGTGCCAAACCTAAGAGAAGATGCCATTGAAGAGACCCACACCTTCTCCTTAGTCCCAACCTAGAGATCTTTTCACATCTTTATGGCGTGTTCAAGGTTGTCTTCATTTCTTTTTAATTTTTTTTTGTTTTTCTTTCGTTACTTTTCCTCGTTTTCTTCGTCTTCGTAAGAAACCAGGACCTTTCGGTTGAAGACAATGGGTGAGAGTGGGTGGAGTGGTTGTCACTTACGAGTTACCAGGTCACCGACACAAGTTTTCATGGTACCCTGGAAATGCTGTGTGATGAAAAAGTCTTGTAGTGTCTACGATGAATTATAAGCTCACACATGTTGTTCCAGGTAAAAACGTTCAAAAAATATGTTCAGTTGAAAATGTGGATGGTCAAAATGAGACACCAAATTCAAAAACCCATCGTTTGTCAATCAATGGTATGCTTACAGTGGCCTGTGTTAACACAAACAATCATTCTTCTTTCTAGTGGCTATGTATTTTTTTTTTCTGCCCTGCCCGCTAGGTCGACATTATTACTACAAAAGGTGGGACCAAGGCCTACCAGCAAGAACAAACCAAACCAAAGCAGGCAACTCAACCGCGCTGCGTGTGAAGAAATTAGACCCTTAGTCTTTCATAGGGAATATAGATGCCACAGCCTCCCTAACACGGACTCGTAACCTCTGCAATGCCTCGTGGTGAACCACACCCCCCTTGTGTCTCGGCTCACCGCGAGGCATCACAGATGATTAGGCTCCCCAAAGGATCTTTTCCTGCGTGCTTAACAAGTGGCAGGAGATTGACTGGAAAAAATGAATTGCATTTAAAATAATTGACTGGAGATTGACTGGAGATTGAGGTCCTGTCTTACAAGTGGCAGGAGATTGACTGGAAAAAATGAATTGCATTTAAAAAAATTGTAAATCACTTTTCCCCTCCAATAGTGTCCTGCCACCTATTAGACGGGACATTAATAGGTCATAACTGGTCCGAGAGGATCTGGTCTAGTACAACTCCCCCTAATACGGTTTGAAATCCTCTGCGATGGCCAATGAGGCAAGACACAAGGGGGAGGGACCCATTCACTTTTGGGAATGATGGGACATCTCAAAAGTGAATGGGACTCACGGGAAGTCATAGAAGTTATCAGACCCCCTACCACGGGGGCATTGGCCTCTGTGATTGGGAGTGGGTCCCACGTCTAAGAGAGCCAGTTAAAAGAATACGAGCCCATAGTAGAGGCCAAGGGAACTTCGTCTGTCTCTGCAGCCATGCTCCGTTGACAAGTGACATCGTCCTAACTCATGCTATAGGCTGACGCATGACAAAATAATCTAAAACAGGTGGTCAATTTTGTTGGCTGAAATTTGGGTGTGTGTGGAAATTTTTAGCAGACATGTCTGGTGGGATTACCAAATGCCTTGGCAAAAGGCCACTAATAGAAGAAAAAAACACCCAATCACAGGGAAACATATTAAAAATATGCTAAAAGAAGACACCAAATTCAAATATTCGCCACACGTCAATCCATGGTGATCGCAACCACAGAGGATCCTGAGTGTTAGATGGGATTCAGATGGTGTTTGTCTTTCACAATTACGTTAAAATTTACTTCGTGTATCCAAGGTGGCTGCATTGACTGTAATCTTCCATAATGATGCATGATTAGAGACATAGACAGCTTAAGATGGTTTCATGCAGTTCTCCATGCCATTTTTTTTTTTTTTCCTTTTAGGCCCAGTCTGGTTGCCATGAAAAGGTTTCAGTCTAATAGTCCCTTACCATGTGGCAAAAAGAATCATTTCTTGATCATTAAAAACCAAGAAAAACTTTTAAAAAGGTTAGTCTTAGGAGGAAAGTGCAATAGATGAGTTGTTCTGGACAAGGTCATTGAACAAGTGGCTAAACTAAAAGACCCTTAATTAAAGCGAGAAGTGAGATGGAGGAATACTTAGTCAAAACTAAATATTATTATAGGGTTGTCCTATTATACTCTTGTCCATAAAAGTCTGCAACAAGGCTGCTCATTCATGGCAAAGATTGTAGCAAGGGAGCACATTACTGAGATTGGAGTGATCAAAACCTTCCTCAAAGTTTATCCTCCATTATATTAAAAGATTTCTGTAATGAGGAATTTTTATGTTGAATGAAATGAATCTAGTCTCTTTACCAATTTTCTCGTCTCTTTTCTACTTTTAAGTATATGTTCTAATACGTGGTGACCATGTAAAGACAGAAGATCAAACACTTTAACCACTTTAGAGATATAGACCATCAAAATCAATAAATTAAATGTCACCATCTTTTGATTCTACTCGATCAATTGGCTGTGGAAAATTTTTCATAAATGATGAAAAGATGTCTAAAGATCAAATAGTCAAATTTCATCAGATCGTGCTGATTTTGTATCTAGAAAATTTGGTTTCGATATGGGTTGGATTCTAAAGTTGTCTTGGATTGATAGGACTTGAAAAGCAAAGTCCTATAGATGGCAGCCCCTAGATTGAAATTTAATAAAGATGCTGTTGTTCATCCAAATGCTATTTCAGCTGGTCTAGGAGTAATAGCAATAATGGCATTGACCAAGTTTAAAACATTTTTTTTCTTCATCTTTTTGACATATATATCAAAGCAACATCTCTAGATCATGGATCCGGGATGGGATGCTGGATTCACAAAGGGAGATCATCTGTCTTAAGTAATTAACTTCATTAAACATGAACATACTTCCTTTAATGGCTGACGTCTTACAAGCATTCAGACTGATACATGACACAATCACTTTTTAATCCAAATCAAGCACCAGGTCCCTCTCCATTTGGGTCATAACCACAAACTGCAGTCTAGCAATTTACCTTATATGTACTGTTAACCTATGTCATACCTTTTTTTTATTATAAAATATTAGCAAGTTATTATTGTTAGATGGTCAGTATTATTAGATTGGTACAAATTTTCGAGTCCTTGATAATTTGGATGATGATCCTCCCTAGCATATCAGATCTCTTATTCCAAGAGTCAGCAAATCAGGCCACAGCCAATGCAGCTTAGAAACACATTTTGGGAGTTTAGAATTGTAGTGATATCCTTGAGCCTCTATATTCCATTCTTGCTATGAAATGTTGTAATCATGAGGATTTTCCTGTTGAATGAATTGAGCTTAAGCTCTTTATAAAAAAAAAAGAAGAAAGAAAAAGAAAAGGAATGCCTTTTGAAAGGCCACAACTAATCTGAAACTATGATCTTCCCCACTGGATTGAAAGTTTCAAACATAACTGAATTACTCGATACCAAAAATTCCTGTTTCCCTACTTTCAAAGAGAAAAAACAAGCCAGAATCCCCCCATAAAAAAAATAAGAGAGGAGATATAACAACCATGGCCGTTAGAATGGAGAACTAAATGTTTTGAGTCATCAAGGCCAAAGTTATTTTTATAAATGGCAGAAATGAAGAAGCGTGCAGTTTCATGGCCATATTCATGTGCTTACACTAAGGTCTCTGTGTAGATGAACAAGCATGCAGTTTCATGGCCATATTCCTCTGCTTAAAATAGGGTCCATGTTTTTGTTTGAGGACCAAATGATCAATCTGTGCCAATGTAAGTTTGATACCTCAACATAACTCACAATTGCCAATTCCATGAGTGTTTGGAATACATACTTTTCTTCACCTTCCTGGCTTTCCCTGCTGCTTACTTTGAACTTTGATCAACTATGCTTAAATCTAATGGTCTTAATTTCATAAATAAATTTTTGAAGAGTAGTTGGGTGTTATAGGGACCCCTACAAAAGCTTTAATTTTTTATTTTTTTTACAGGATAGCTATGTACAACCTAGCTATGGCATCTTCTTCAATGATTTGAGAGACTCAGGATTGTACCATTCCTTTCACACAAGCTTGATACTCTTTTATTTTTATGCATAAGAAGAAAAATGAGAGATCCATGTAATATCAATAGCTTCAAGACAAACATTTTTAGCAAGGTGTCTCAAAACTTTTAGCTTTCCAATGATGAAAAAAATGAACCACTACATCTTGCTCAATGATGGGTGTTTTTTCATTTTTTTACAACGTGTTGCCCAATGCCTGACGCAAGAGGGTCGCTGCAGGCTTTTTGGCTATAGGAAATCCACTTTAGTTTTCTCGTAGTTGTGTGTGATTGGGAGTGGGTTCCATGGTAGACCAGAGCCAGTTAAAAGAGAACGAGCCCATAGTAGAGGCCAAGGGAACCTCGTCTGTATCTGCAGCCATGCTCCGTTGACAGGTAACATCGTCCTCGAGTTAATGATTTAGAGGGTCGGACGGGTGGGGGCAGATGCCAGCCAACTATCATCTGGTAAGTGGATGGGCACTCGGATTCTCTGTGGTCGCAGCTCATGCTAAAGGCTGACCATGACAAAATCATCTAAAAAAGGTATCCAATTCAATTGGCTGTAAAAAAGGTGTCCAATTCTATTGGTTGAAATTTAGTTGGGTGTGCAGAAGCTTTTAGCATGTCTGCTGGGATTACCAAATGCTTAGACAAAAGACCATTAATTAAAAAAAAAATCCCAACCACAAGGAAACATTTTAAAACTATGTTAAAAGAAGACACCCAATTCAAATATTTGCCACACGTCAATCCATGGTGATCACAGCCACAAAGGATCCTGAGTGGTAGATGGGATTCATGTGATGTTTGTTTTTTTACAGTTGCAATAAAATTTATCTTGTGTGTCAAAGGTGACTGCATTAACTGTAATCTTCTATAATGATGTATGATTAGAGACTTGATTGCCTAAGATGGGTTCATGCATTTCTCTATGTAATAAATTTCTTTTTCTTTTAAGGTGAGTTTTCAACCCAATAATCCCCTACCATGTAGAAAAAAAAATCACTTCTTGTTCATTAAAAACTAAAAAAACTTTTAAAAAGGTTGTTATGAGGAAAGTGCAAACCATGCGTTGTTATAAACAAGGTCATTGAACATGTGGCTAAACTATAAGGCCCTTAATTAAAATGAGAAATGAAATAGAGAATACTTTGTCAAAAGTATATAATATAATAGGATTGTCTTAATATACTCTTGCTTATAACTTTCTGAGATTCTGCGACAAGGCTGCTCATTCAATGGCAAACATTGTAGCAAGGGAGCACAATACTGGAGCTTGTGATAAAAATCATCCTCAAAGCTTATCCTCCAATATATTGATGGATTTATGTAATGAGTAATTTTCATATTGGGTGAAATTAGTCTAGGCTCTTTACCAAAATAAATAAATAAATCGTGTTCATATATACATTTCTCATCTTTTTTCTATGTTTAAGTACATGTGCTAAAACGTGACAACCATGCAAAGGTAGGGGCCGGATCAAACACTTTAGAAATATAGACCATCAAAATCAACAAATTAAATGTCACTTGCTTTTGATTCTACTCGATCATTTGGCAGTGGAAAAATTCTCATAAATAACGAAAAGATGTCTAAAGATCAAATAGCCAAATTTCATCAGATCATCTTGATTTTGTATCTATAGAAAATCTGCTTTGATATGGGCTGGATCTAATGTCATCTTATAGGTTGATAGAAGACTTGGAAAGCAAAGTGTTGTGACAAAACAACATAGTGGAACGAAACACATATTGGATTTAAGTATGTGATGCACATGAAACAAAATCAGAAAATAATAAATGACAAAAAATAATCACATAAGACTATTTTATGTGGTTCGGTAAGATTGCCTATATCCATGGATGAAGACAATAAAAAACTTTTAACTTACACTAAAACAGAGAACAAAGAGATTACAAAATGCACAACGGGGAGTTCCCAAAATTCAAAGGCGAAACTCTTAAGGAAAAACCCAAAGGATTCTTTACACTAATACGTTTTTGCCTCTCACAAAGAAATCTTGCTTGCCACAATCTTCTGCAACTCATAAAACTCACAAACATCTCCTTTTATAGAGACCCAAGAAAACCTACTTCTTAAAGTAGTTTTAAACCCCAAAATAACCCACTCCTAAGAAATGATGTTTCCCAATTGAGAGTTGTGTGACTTCAAGACTCTTAACAAATCTCCACCTTGGCTTGAATTCAACCAAACTTAAACTGAATAAAGCTCCTTGATAATCTTCTCCACCAAACCTCAAATGGTACATAATCAGTTCTCTTTCAAACTGAAAGAGTCCAAGCTATCCTTGAACTCAATCACCAAACCCAGTTTTATTGACATATATGCTGACTTTTCAACACTAAATGCATCATGTTGAAATATAAAATGTTGTGACTGACTACATGGTGTATTTGAACATTCCAATTGCGCACAACTGACAAGTCACCCTAAATGAAAGCATTTGCACCATCTAGCAAGTCGTGCCCCATGAATAGTGGAGATGCGAAAGTGCCTACTAAAGAGTCATCATGTGGAAAGTTACACGACTACCATATCCAGTTGTGCTTGATGGATAGTCGCCCACATACGGATAATTGTGGATGATGAATTGTCAATCACATACAATGAACAAGCAGTCATGTATAACGGAACTAGGAATTTGAATTCAATTCCAACTCTAACAATAGAGATTGTTATGAACAAAAAACACATTAATAGACTCCTAAGACATGAAAGTCTAATGGAAGCACAAACTAGCTTGCATCATAAATGCTCCAATATGTGCCATATTATAAGAGAATACATTCCCACATCAATGAGACTCTTCCTCCAACAAAGAGTTTGAGTTCAACATGGACTACAATTCCAGTCGCCCCAACCTCTATAGATACCCATAAAGAACTAGAAATTAGCACTCTTTGCACTTTAGTATTGTTGCTCTTAAAGTTCTCAAGCTCTTTCTCTCAAGCTTAAGGTTAGTGGAAGCACTTAATCTTCCACATCTTCATCTTCAAGTCTGTCAAAATAATAAGTGTCTCTCTTCTAGAAGGCTGCAAGTCCATCAAACCTCTGCAATATCCTTTTAAGAAGACATCACATGAGTTTGTATCTCGAAGATGTTCATTATTAGGTAAGATTAATTGTAAAGCTTAGTTTTGTTCTTGAAGCAAGTTTTGTAAAATCAAATAGTTAATAAAGAAGTCAAAGTTTCACCTCCTTCTTCTTTTTCTTCTTTTATTATTTCATATTATGCAACTTTTGCTTATTTTACAATTTGTGCAACTGGAAGTTAATAAGAGGTTTACAGTCAAAAAACAACAGTAATTAACAAGCTCATTTAAGAGAGTTTGGATTAATCGTTCCCCTTCTAAAATAATAAACCAACACTCTAAAGGTTGGATAATTTGAACACTTCGAGTTTTAAGTTTCCTTAAGAACAACGAATTTGGTGTTACCCATCCACAACCATGTCTTCAAAATTGACTATGACTAGAGGTCTAACGTCTAAGTTGGACACATTTCCATGTTGTTGAGCATCCAGAATTTGAATGGGATCTAAAACAACATCCTTAAGCCTTAATGAAGAGTCTCACAATCCAACTCCTCCAATGAAACTCCAAAATCTTTGTCTTCTACGATCTACTTGCTTGGACGTAGTAAGACAAAATCACCAAAAGTAACACCTTGATGTTGCTTTCTATGAACACAACGCTCACAAAACCCAAACTTCTCACCATAGAGCAAACCCTATTTGCTTAAATCTGCCAAACCTCTTTTATGCATGTGACCCATTCATTTATGTCATGATTGTGTACAGAGTATTCATGAATATGGTGTAAAAGATAAAATTGCTCCATCTTAAAAATCCTTAATCCACAACAACTATCTACAACAAACTAGTGGCTGATAATTCAAAAGGACCTTGCGCTCTGAAAAGAGACAATCCTCAATACCAACCTGTAACAACCTTAATCTCGATCTGATACTAGTTTGTTGTAACAAAACAACACAATAAAACAAAAAATAGATCAGATTCAAGTATGAGATGCACGTAAAACAAAACAAGAAAACAATAAATGACAAAATGCACAATAATGCATTTCCAAAACCCAAAGGTGAAACTCAAAGAAAAAATCAAAAGAACTCTCCACATCAATACGTTTTTGCCTCTCATAAAGAAGTCTTGTTTTTCCTGTAATCTTCCGGAACTTATAAAACCCACAAATATCTTATTTTATAGAGACCCAAGAAACCCTACTTCTTAAAGTAGGTTAAAACCCCAAAATAACACACTCCTAAAAAAGGACGTTTCCCAATTAAGATTTGTGTGAATTTAAGGCACTCTCTACACAAAGTCTTAGATGGCTGCACCTAGATTGAAATTTAATAAAGGTAAACATGGATGTTGTTGTTCAAATGCTATTTCAACTTGTTTAGGAGCAATAGCATAGGCATTGACCAAGTTAAAACATTTTTTTCTTCTTTTTGACATATATATCAAAGAAACATCTCTAGATCATGGATGCGGGATGGAATGCTGGAGTCACAAAGGGACGTCATATGTTTTAAGTAAACTTTATTAAACAGGAACATACTTCCTTTATTGGCTCACGTCTTACAAGCATTCTGACTGATACATGACACAATCACTTGTTAATCCAAATCTAAGCACCAGGTCCCTCTCAGATGGGCCTGAAATCCTCTGTGACTCCCCCCTCTGTGACACACGAGGGCCGAGGCAGAGGGGGGGAATCAATTCACTTTTGGAGTTGTCACTTCACCCCCTAAAAAGTGAATTGATTCCCCCCCTCTGTCTCGGCTCCCAAGCGTCGTAGAGGG
>JAOXJP010232012.1:0-10541 GCA_025762735.1 Platanus orientalis | reverse complement strand
TGGGTGATTACAATGCTTTCACACAACAATGATGTTAAAAATGGTGTAGGGTTTGGTTGGGAGAAAAAGGGAGGGAATGAGGTTTTTGTTTTTGTTTTTTGAAGAAACAAACATTTTAACGAAGAGGGGGGGTGGAGAGAGCAATTTAAATTTTTTGTGTTTTTTGTTAACATGGTAAGTAGGTCATTTCATAGAGGGGTATGTGATTGAATTTTGAAGAGTCTTAAAATGAGGGTGTGGTGATCAATTTTGTGGGTGCCAATAGCCTCTCCCATAAACTAAACCCAATTTTTTTAATAATGTGAAAACTAAACTCTATAGGCCTAAACTCTCTTTTATGAGTTCTCTTATGATTCATCTGCTTCTCCCTCCCTCTAATCATCAATCATTTTGCCTGAATCGTCCATCATCTCGTGGGAAGCGACATTACTACTACTAGAATCACCCCTAGCTCCTAGCCTCCCTCAACGGTCTCACCACTTCCTCTCATAATCTTGTCCATTCGTTTCTCATCCTCTCCCTCTCACTGGACTTATGGACTTGCCTAACTTCTAAGCATTTGCAAAATTGTAGAAGAAAATTCTCATATATCATTTTTTACCAGTTTGACATGCGATTATGAGACCATGTACAATTTTCTAAATGTAGTATCTTTACCTTTTCAATAAGGATGTGTTTGCCAGCCACGTGTAATATAATCATTTCATTTGAGTTTCCCAAAGCTTTTGTAGCCACAATAAGATGGCTTGTAATGAACTCATTCAGATTTGCACCGATTTGTGCTTGATAACATAAGTCATTTCATTTTATAGAAAAACCCAAGATGACTTCATTTTTAATTGTAGTTAACAAATCAGTATAAATTTGAATGAGTTCATTACAAACAATCACCTCATGGCTACAAATGCCATGAGCAACTCAAGAGAAATGATTTCATTATAGATGGTTGCTATAAAAGTCCTCACATCCACCTATTTTTTTTCTTCTTCCAGGTTAAATCAAGTTGAGTTCAGGCATGAACTAAATTTAATCTCACAGACATTGTAGTTCGAGCTAGGCTCAGGAAGACCTTGGTTCAGCCTTGTCAAGCCTTAATTGTGGATATTCATTTTTACTACCAATTGTAGGTTCCATACACTAAGATCATTTAATATTGTAGGAAGTCTATGATACATATAGGCTTCATTTGGTTTGGATTCTCAAAATTGATTACTGATTATGATTATGGATCCTCATAATCAGATTATAAAAAATGATTTTGAAAATTAGAATCTGGTTTGGATATCCTATTTTTAGAAGGTGATTATGAGAATCCATAATCAAAATCCTGTTTGGTTTAACATTATTCATAATTGATTATTCAATTAAACAATATGAGAAAATTCATTTAACAAAAAAGAAAACAATGCCATATGTTTGGGTAATACAATTTGTTATCACTTTTTCACTAAAAAATGAAACAAAAATTGAAGCAATAAGTAATTATAAAGAAGAAATAACAATTGAAAAATTAGAACAAATAAACAAAGAGCCAGAACTATCATTGATTGTACACTTGCAAGAGTCAACAAATTATTAAGCAAACACAAACCAGATTCATCATATCATCCAAAAACCCTAAAAAAGAGTCATCTTTATGTATTGGTCTCACTTTAGATTCAAGATAACGAGATTGCCAATTTCATTCACGCCACAACCCCTTATCATCTAATTCAAATTGGCTCCTAGCTTATATGTTAAAAAAAATAATCATTTAAGGAATGATTCTGAACAATAATAATAAAATGTGAGAAAACCCCCCAAAAAACATAATTGGTGAAAACAAGTTATGAAAATTAACGAAAGACCACAATATTGATGAGAATCAATCATAGGATGTATAATTGCAATGACTTGATCTATGAAAGTCCCCAAAGAATAACCTCACTCACCCTGCCTTTGACTAATTAGATCTCTGTGATGTAATTGAAACAACAAAGCATATCTAGTCCCATGGTGGGTTTCACACCAAGGATTTGAATGAGCAGTTTGACAACATTTAAACGCATATCCATGGTCTGCGATTAGATAGGTAACAACAAGATAAAAGCTTCCTTTCATCAGATCTAATCGATCCAATCCACAAAAGGGTCTATCCCAAATTTAGAGAGGCATATAGAAGCAAATCCATAATTCATTCTTCTATTATGCAAGAAATACACTGGGCTTTCCATGCTTCAGGTGGGAAATTCATTCCCTAATAGAAGAAGCAACCACTTAAATAGAACATAGGACCCACAAAATCAACCAATCATCTAGGAAGACAAAATGTAGTAAACCTCTTCTTACCCACCTAAGTTGATGACAATGTTGTTAGTTATTTAAATTTTATGAAGCTAAACAAATTCACAAATCATTGCACTATTCAGAAATTCATATTTAACTATATTAAAAAAGCATTCCGATTGAGGTGGCCAGACTCAATGTTGGTTTAACATGTTTTGAGCATTAAATGAAATAATATATATAACTCTTTTTTTCTTTTTTCAACTAAAACTTCAATTACTATCTCCAATTAGGTAGCGAGAGGGACAAAGAGACGAGCAAGCAGAAAGAGACAGAGAGAGAGAGAGAGAATTGAGTAGACGGGGGAGAGAGAGGCAAAGAGAAAGACGGAGAGAGAGATAAAGACGGAAGAGCAAAACGAAGATTGAGAGAACAGATGGAGAGAGAGAGAGAGCGAGAAGACATAAAGAGGAAAAAGAGACACAGAGAGCGAGAAGAGATTACTTGATGAGTTGGGGCTGATTGCAGGTGAAGACATTTGAAGCCTTAGACCTCTCGCAGAGCTCGACGAGGTAGAAAGTGTTGTCGTTCCATCACACAAAAGACCCAAAAACAATTACGTGCGCTTTATGAGAGAATCACAAAATCGGGCTTTAATTTGTTTATGATTTTTACGAAAAACGATATACGATTACTCATAATCGATTTTGAAAATCTGAAACAAAGTGCATCTTTTAACTCAGAATCGATTCTAACCCAAAATTGATTCTTAGAAGCCTGACCAACCAAACGCTGCCATAGTAAATAGCTTTAATGGTTTGCGAGTACCACAGTGGCACGTGTGGTGCACTTATTAGACCATTGTGCCAACTACTTCATGGTCCCACATAATAGATTCTCTTGATAAAAATTTCACATAATGGTACAAGGAAACTAAATGATCAATGACTAGTGTTTTGGGGTTGCGTTGCTTTCTCTAGATCGGGCTGATATCATCTGCGCCACCCCCTGATGGGATACTGGGGGGGGGAGGAGGGGAATCAATTCACTTTTTGGAGGTTTTTGATTCCCCTCCCTGATGGGACCCCCCTGATGGGATACTCGGGGGGGGAGAATCAATTCACTTTTTGGAGGTTTTTGATTCCCCTCCCTGATGGGACCCCCTGATGGGATACTCGGGGGGGGGAGAATCAATTCACTTTTTGGAGGTTTTTGATTCCCCTTTTTGATTCCCCTCCCTGAGTGTCCCATCAGGGAGGGTGTCGCAGATGATTTCACGCCTTCTAGATCGTCAAAAGAGCGCGGTCCACTCCATGATTTGGGTCAAAATTCATCATGCATGATTTTTTTGGTTCTTGTGCATGAAATGGTTTTAACGAAGCCTTTGCATGCATAGCAATTGCCAAGTGATTGGTTGACCGTTAACGTCCAATATGGTAGTTTATTAGTAGATTGTATGATATGTACCAAACTAGACATTTTAAATCGAATTTCGCTAGACGTTGTATTTTTCTATAATATTATTTTTAAATGATGAGAAATTTAATAAGGGTTTATGCTAATTGACAAATGTATACATTACAAAAACAAATGTTGTTAGTTTCAAACGTGCTAAATAATGACATCTTGTAATACAAAAGTTCTATATGAAAGTGACATTTCTATCTTTTTACTAAAGACTAGATAAAGCTTTTTTCCAATACCTTGAATTAATAAATGAGGGAATTTGCCGCCATTGTGTAGGTCATAAATAACATTAAAAGCAGGCAACCTATATTAATTGTCCTATAGAAATCATAAAAAAAAAAGGAGAATTGACTCTTCAAAACTTGTGTAATTGTGTGTTTAGAAGTTTGCTCTTAGATGATACTGTCATCAACTATGTACATAATTATGTACATTAAACTTTTCCTCCTTCCCTCCATCCCCTCCCTCTTTTAGTTAAGGCCACTTATTGGGCTTGACGCTACCACATAGGACTATCCCATACTTCCACTGGTGGGAGCGGCAAGCATTAACCCAATGTCCCAATCCATTAGGGAATGCTAGTTAGGGGACTTGAAATCTTAACCTCTCTCTTGTTGAGATCATACGACAATCATATCACTTGGAGATGGTTTGGTTACTTTGCTTCCCCTTGATACTTTGATATATTGAAAGAGAGATAGGATTAGGTACAACAACTTGGAGAGTGGCTAAAGTTGGAATGACATCAGGCCGTACATCCTACCAAATCCTCTGTGATTGAAAGAACATGGACGTTGACCCAAGTTTTATAGCAACTTGATTGGAAAACTTGAAAAAAAAAAAAAAAAACCCAAATCACACACACAATTTTGAAGGGATTTTAGGTTCGTGAGGAATTAAGAGTGTTGTAGACATTTGCATTAACTTCCTCTATGCAAGAAATGCTTGAGTTACACTAAAGAATAATTGTTAGACTAACATTGATATGATAATAAGCCTTAAAAAGCCAGCCATTGTCCTTGTTCTAGTTTTAAGGGCTATCCCACTCTTCTTCTTTATTAATTTTTTGACTTGTAAGGGAAAAATGTAAACATAATCAATTCAAGTGAATAAGAAATGTTGGTACATTCATGGCTCAACACCAACGTTCAAGCAGTGTTATTTCGTGTCTAACTATTCAAAAATTTCTCTTGTTATCATTAGGTCAGTGTACTTGCATTGAATAAGAAACCCAATTACTAGGGCTTGGATTACGTGAGAATGAATCTCGTGAGAACCGTGAAAACGGCACCAGAGGGGTGACGCATTAGTACCAAAAAGTGACTTGCACTTTTTAGGGGGCATTTATCACTTTTTGGCACTGATGTGTCCGTACCCTGATGCCGTTTTCACAGTTCTCACAAGATTCGTTCTCACCTTATTGTTAGTGGGCAATTAATGGCGCTATGTAATATGTACAGGGGTTCCTGAGAGAGGCTTCTGGCGGTTGAAATTTTTGCTTGGTCCCTAGTGACGTTATTCCAAAACAATTTCAATAAGCAGGACAAAACTATTTGGCTACTCGCTTTGAACCATTCAAATTAATGGCCATGTTTGTTTGACAAATGTGTTCTATTGGGCTTGTTGCCCATTCAAAGGCATCCCAGCAGTTTTGTAGTCCATAAGCCAATGGACCATCATCCGTACGATATTCATTTTTCCATTCCCTTGACTGAGCCATTGCCCATTGAAAGTTTGATTTTGAAACCAATTGTCACGGTGCTGACGTCTGCATGAGGCCCACACCCCCTGTGAGGGGGTGTACTCCTCACTCCCCACCCGCCCCCACCCTCAAAAAATAAAAAAATAAAAAAAACCTTCCACCCTACCCAAGAGTAAAGTTGTAAGTTTAGAAGATGGGACTCAAGATCTTCTATTGCCGTTAAAGTACCCTTAATGCACTCCCAGAGAATTGTAAATCATCTTTCCTAGTTTGAATTTTATGGCACGTGTCACACCAATGATGCATGCAGTGTGTTAAGGATACTTTTAGGAGAGTAGAGAATCTGCTCTCAAGGATGCAAATCCAATCCCTTCTTTATTTCTAAACGGTTTGAATAATCTCCAGTCTCAATGGAGAGATGTCAAGCCAATACCTACCCAGCACACGATGCATTGCCTGACAAGTGGTACATTGATGAATAGGTTTGATTCATATTTATTTACCAAAACACCCTTTGTCAGGCACCGTGTCACAAGTTGATTGGTAAATGGCCTGATACATAGAGGGATGATAAAACCAATGTACCTCATCCATCAGGTAGACGAACCTCCAGCCCCAATTTTCATCAGATCTATTACCCCTATATATTTGAATACTAAACCTATTTTACAATTGTTGAAGTTTCAAACCATTAAGTAAATACAATGCCGCCCTTCTTTTGCCAGTGTCTTGCACCCCTAATGTCAGTACTATCTTAGGGTGACTTTAGGGGTCCTACCAAATCCCGCCTCATGCCAGACATATTTAACCATCGATACTTTCCCTTTCCCCTAACCTTTCACATATTTGGGCAACCCTTATCCATGAAAATTTAAAATTGCATCAAGTTGACAGATTGACTTGACACAGTCTCTCGAAATCCCAACAAGGTGTATAACTTATTCTTATTCAACTTCCTCTTGAAAATTCAATGCACCCTTGAATTCAAGTATTTTTAATCTATTCTCCTTCGAGCACCTGTTTGATGTCAAGTCCACCCATAGTCAACCAAGGACAGAATTGATTACTTGTGATAATGCACCGGATTGCTCCTCAAGCAATCGCATGACAGACCTCAAGCTCTAGGCTGTGCAAGACTTGAAAACACGACACCAAAGGATGCTTAAAAGGAATGGCACTGGTATGGTACTGGCCAAATCCCCTCCGACGCCCAAATTAGTTAAAAAGATTCTCAAACGGCCTCTTTATTCTTATCAAATATTTTGTTCTTATCTCTTTAAGGGATGGGCCTGTCGTTCTTTATAGAAGTGGGAGAAATATGAGATTAGAGGTTCTGCAAATCTTTTACCCGATTTGTAGGACAAAATCTCTGCGCTTTTTTGTGATTTTGGTGCTTGATTTAAGCAAGGGGATCTCAGAGTCATATACGGTGGTTTTGGGAGCTTGATATGTGGGAGGGGATCTCCAAGTAATATATGGCATCTTACGTATATTCCGGATAGGGCAATTAATTTGATATTCGATTGCCAGTTTGGGGCCTTTTCCTTGGCTCATGGATCGCTCGAAATATCTTGCTTGACCATTGCTCTCGGCCTATCATGAGGGTTTTTTAGCGGGTCATATCTTGCGGTTATTCAGGTCTTTCAAGACTCTCGGTCAAGTTCCACACTCGGCATTATTCCTTGTGTGAGACCGTTTCATCTCCATCAACTTGGTTGTAATTGTATCCCATAACAATTTGACTTGCTGACTTTTCCCCATGACTAGGGATGCAAATGAGCCAGATTCTATGCGGATATTAATATATCCGAATTTGACTCATTTATAGTTGGATATTTTTTAAACAAATGGATATTTAATCGAAACAGATACAAATAGGTTCATATTCGTATCCATAAAGTTAGTCGAATATCGGATACGAAAGCGGATATATCCGATTAAACCAATTCATTAAGTTAGGTTAACATATTTGTATCGATTAAGTTAGGATTAATGTTAAAAGTAATGTAACATAACCTACAATAGTATTTAAAAAGTAAATAACTTACAATATTATATAATATGACTATTAATTTAAACCAGTCATTAAGTATTTTATATATATATATATATATAGACTCTTAGAATTTGTTTTAGTTGGGAACAAGTTGGCCATATGTCTCATGACAGCCCTAACAGGTAGGGATGCAAATGAGCCGGATTTGATGCAGATATTAGTATATCCGAATTTAACTAATTTATAGTCGGATATTTTTTTAACGAATGGATATTTAATCGAAACGGATACATATAGGTTCATATTCATATCCATTAATTTAGTCGAATATCGGAAATGAAAGTGGATATATTCGATTAAACAAATTCATTATGTTAGGTTAACATATTTGTATCCATTAGGTTAGGATTAATGTTAAAAGTAATGCAACATAACCTATAATAGTATTTAAAAAGTAAATAACTTACAATATTATATAAGATGACTATTTATTTAAACCAATCATTAGGTATTTTATATATATATAAACGAATTTGGATATTTAGTTAAACAGATGTATATATATCCGTATTTGGTTCATTTATAATCGGATATTTTTTAAATGAATAGATATTTAATCGAAACGAATATATGTATATCGGTATTTTCTTTAAGCGAATACGAAAATGAACCGGATTCGGATAATAATCAGATACTTGCATCCCTACCAACAAGGAAGGAAACCAAGACATCAAGCCAGTGGAGGACAAGCAACATCCTAAGGTTAAAGGATGTGTCTTTGCAATCATTGAGAAGGATGCGGAGGCATCCAAAATTGTGATTTCATGTATCCTTCCCTTATTTTCTCATGCAGCTCGAGAACTTATTGACTCTAGATCGACACACTCATTTATATCATATGATTTTGCACATAATACTAGCATCATCTCTAAATCTCTAGACTTTGTATTACATGTGTCTACTCCCCTTAGAAAGTTGTTAATTGCTAGAACAATCTAAAAGTCATGTATTATAATGACGGTGAACTTAATTTAGTTAAAGATGAAAGAATTTGACATAATATTGGGGATGGATTGGTTGGCAGCATATCATGCCACATCGCATTGTTATACAAAAGTAGTATTCCATATACCTGGTCAATCTGAATTTTCCATTCAAGGAGATAAGAAGGATTCATTTCCATATTTGATATCCACCAATCAAGCAGGGAATTGTTAGAAAGTCTGTTGATGTGTTTCCTAAGGACCTTCTCGAATTATCACTTGATAGAGAGATAGAGTTTTGTATAAAACTGATCCCCAGGATGATGCCTATTTCAATAACACCTTATAGAATAGCACCTACAGTGTTGAAGAAAATAAAAGTACAGCTACAGGAATTGTTGGACATGGGATTTATTCTTCCCAGTGTATCACCATGGGGTGCTCCTATTATTTTTGTCAAGAAGAAGGATGGTTCAATGAGGCTATGTATTGATTATAGGCCATTAAACAAAGCTACGGTGAAGAACAAGTATCCTCTACCTAGGATTGATGATTTGTTTGATTAGTTGCAAGGTGTTATAGTCTTTTCAAATATTGATTTAAGATCGAGATATCACCAACTAAAGGTGCAAAGTGAGGATATACCCAAAACTACTTCCTGAACCCCATGCGGGCATTATGAGTTCTTAGTCATGTCATTTGGTTTGACGAATGTCCCAGCTGCATTCATGGATTTTGATGAACCAAGTGTTCAAGCCTTTCTTGGATCAATTTGTAATCGTGTTCATCAATGATATACTCATATATTCTATGAGTCATGAAGAACATGAAGGACATTTGAGGATTGTGTTGTAGACTCTAAAAGAGAAGAAGTTGTATGCTAAATTCAACAAATGTGAATTTTAGCTGGATAATGTGATTTTTTAGGCCATGTGATTTCTTAAGTATGGAATATATGTTGACCCTAAGAAGATTAAGGCAATTGTAACTTGGCCTAGACCTATCACTGTGATAGAAATCTAAAGTTTCTTCAGATTGGCTGATTACTATAGAAGGTTTGTAGAAGGCTTTTCATGCATAGCTAGACCACTAACCAAGCTAACTCATAAACATGAAAATTTTCAATGAAGTGATGAATGTGAGAAAAGTTTCTAAGAGTTAAAGGACCAACTTGTTTTTGCACCAGTTCTCACTCTACCTTCGGGTTCTGGTGGATTTATGGTGTATAGTGATGCTTCAAGAAGAGGTTTGGGTTACGTGCATATGCAACATGGTAAGGTGATTCTTATGCTTCTAGACAACTCAAGCCATAAGAACAAAACTATCCTACACATGATTTGGAACTTGCAACAGTTGTATTTGCATTGAAGATTTAGAGACATTATCTTTATGGTGAGATGTGTGAGATTTATACCAATCATAAGAGTCTTAAATATATCTTCACACAAAAGGAATTGAACTTATGATAGAGAAGATGAATAGAACTAATTAAAGATTGTGATTGTTTGATTCACTAATATCTTGGATAGACCAATGTGGTGGTGGATGCTTTGAGTAGAAAATCATCTAGCACCTTAACATATGTAATAGTTAGGAAGTCTCAATTAATAAATAAATTGAAGGACATGGAGGTGGAACTTCAAATAGATGAAGCTATAGTATTTCTAGCAAATTTAAGGTTGTAACCATTAGTCATTGAGAAAATCAAGGAAGCTCAACATAAGAATCCTTCATTGTTGAAAATTATGGAAGAGATGAAAGGATGGAAGATGATGGATTTCTCGATTGATGATGAGATTGTTCTTTAATTTGGCATTCATTTATATATTCCAGATGATATCAACTTGAAAAGATAAGTAATGGAAGAAGTGCATGGAGCCGCTTACACTGTTCACCCTAACTACACCAAGATGTATCAAGATCTCAAAGAGATATATTGGTGGAATAACATTAAAAGAGAAATTATAGACTTTGTGTCTAAATGCTTAATTTTTCAGCTAGTGAAAGCAAAACATCAAAAGTCAGCTGGACAACCACAACCACTTGATATATCGGAATGGAAATGGGAGCATATTGCAACGGATTTTGTGACTGGTTTGCTAAAGATGGCTAATGGACTCGACTCTAT
>JAOXJP010232011.1:0-10541 GCA_025762735.1 Platanus orientalis | reverse complement strand
GATATACTCGGTGAGGTGGGTTGTACTATTACCTATGTGATTAGCAGTGAGAATCCATAACAATTTACACCATATACTAGGTGAGGTGGGTTCCATCAATAAATCCCTTTGATGGGCAAGGTGTATTTTTAATATAACATATCACTTTCTTGTAGTTTTAATCAAATTATATAATTCATATGAACAACATAAAGAGATTCTTTACATTAACTAACTCAAAATTAGCATAAAATAATATGTTTGATCTCCTAAGCACAATCTATAGAACATATTTTTCAAAGCATTACAATCTTTCCAAAACATTACTATTTGACAATTATGAATAATAATGGAAGAAAAGAATAATTTTTATTTGAAAAATAGTGTTTCGAGAATAGTAAGAACCCATACAATACTAATTTGAGACAAAACATGTAGGTTCCATTGCCAATCAATAGACAATTACTTTTAAACTCATGAATAGTGTTTGCATGAAAAATAACAATAAATCACACATACATAATTCACTTACAAAAAATGAGCTTTTATTATCTGTGGTAGAGACCCATTCAAGATGTAATAACATCTATTAATCACATCTCTTATTATAAGAGAAAACCCTTTGATTCCAACAAAGAAATAAACAACTATTATACGTTTACATCAACCATAATGCATTCAACATCTTTCTGCTAAATTGATCATGTTGTCACTTGCGAACATGTTTCTCCATTATCTCTACCATTAAGCATGAATTATTTATGGGCTTAGAGCCCATTAGGGCATATTGCACATTTTTAAATCATTGGAATAAATATATAGCGATGTGGGCTATAAGCCTATTCCTATAAATAAAAATTTATTGGGCTTGATCGGATATATAGACTATTGTTGATTTATCACATATTCAATGAGAATCGCTAATACGAAGGGGTCTATAAGGGACCATTGAATATTTTTGGATAATATCCAACCCATTTATAGATCCGACTTATTAGATTTATTTGAATTTTAAAACTCATCAAACTAGTGATACTTTGGTAGCCTTAAAGGGGCGTTGATGGGCTTTTACTTATATTATTGATGGGATAGGGCCCATTAGCTCATAGCATGGTCTTTGAATTATTAAACCGGTCATACATCATTATGAACTTTGATCCCATTCCGAAGTAGAGAGCTTTCTTGACTTAGGTAGGCTACTACATAGGAATCCCATTATTTGATCGCAATACATAAAATTTATTTGCATTAACAGATCTATAGAAGACCTTCATTCATTTCAAACTTTGTATAGATAATTTGGTTGATACATGTAGCGAATCAGATTGCAAAGAATATTTCCCCTTTAATGACTATAGAATTTAGCCTGGTCAGGATTCCATACGTTTATGGCCATAGAGGCCATTAATGGACTTATAGCCCAATTTAGATCCTTGAAATATGGATCATTACTTTACTTTATTAATTTTATTTATTTATTGGCAACCTTGTGTTCATCCCATGACAATACCTAGCTAGGCTTCAGATGAGTGTATATGCATTGTAGGTAGCATTTATAGCTTTAAGCCTATTAATGAGTCCAACCCATAAACCTTGGTATTTAAATGCTCTATGTGGACCATTGATCTTATATAAACCCCACAAATATATATATCGAAGGATTTCTTTGAAAATCATTGGACCAGGGGTTTAAAAATTTGGGCTTGACTTTATAATTAGAACCATCAATTTCCTTACCATAAATGGTTCCGGTTTGATGAGAGAAACTAGGGGCCTTTAAAGTTGGATAAGATGATAGAATGAGCTGAGTGGTGTTAATGTTTGACAACACCATGGACGAAACACAAACCCAACACAAAATAATCGGATTTGGGTTCGAGTCAAAGCGGATTGACTCGCTTTAACACAATTAGTAAATGATTCGAGTTCAGGTTGAACCATATAGTCATATGTCCTTAACTTGACACGACACAAATCTAAATCATTGACATGTATTAGTGTACATAGCCAACGAACCCAATGCGAATCCATTACAAAATAAGTGAGTTAGATTGACTATAAACATGTCTCAAGTTAAATGGGTTAACTTGTTTTAACCTGATTAATACATGGTTCATGTTGATCTGCCAACATGACATGCCACCCTTAGAGCTTTGTTGGCCGTGGAGCTCATTTAAACCACATAGGTTCAACGGTTGAAATATGCCCACCTCCTTTCTCTCTTTACTAATTTAATGCCCTTTATCTACCTACCCATACTTTTATGCACCATCTTCTTCTTCTTCATCTTTTTTTTTAATGAAATCTTCTTATAGAAGTTTTCAAGTCATGCCATAAATGGGACAAGAGGAATGTAGATTCAGTAAAATCAACATGATTCCTTGAAGGTGTTTAACCATCAACCGTGAGATTAAGGTACAGTTTCGTTTCCCTTGGCAAACTCCGTGTAGACACCAAAAAAGTTTGTTCAAATTGAAAGTACAGTCCTATACCTTCACAAAGTTACACAAAGGTCCAAATGAACCTCACATCAACAAATTGGGCCCAATGGACAAGACAGATCCATTGAGCATTGGTTTTGGGTTTGTAAACATTAGCCCAAGGACCACACAACCCACATGCTCAGCTCATTAACAGGCCCAAAGTCCAAGCATTGTCTACGTGGGACTCGTATGATAAATGATTTACTTAAATCGATTCTCTATGGAAAATAAGGGAAGATATGCCAATCAATGAATATAAAAAATTCTTTTTATTGTTCTTTCTCTAAAAAAGAGAAACAATAAGACATAACATGTATAAAAATCCAATCAACCACCAATCAATGGTGTGGATGAATCATACCTCAAAGTCTATAAATACCAACTCACACATCAAAAGGAGGACTTTGGGCAGAAGACTTCAAGTAAAAGAAAGCTGCAGAGACAAGACAAAGCTCCAAAGTTCTAGAGCATCTCGGAGGATTTTAACTGGTCTAAAGCACAAAAGACATTCATCCCGCTTCTCTCCATCAACTACAGTTCGTTGTTAAAGAGAAGAACACTTTTTGAGATCTCAGAAGCATGCCACACACGACCCTAGGTGCAAGATCACGATGCTTTCTTCATAACCGATAAAGCTCAAAGTCAGGAGTGAAGAAAAAGTTACATCAACACATTCAAAGAAGAGAAGCATGCCGTTAGACCCTCATCTTTAATGTCAATTATTAATCAGAGGTCTACGCTCGTGTAAAGAGTATAATAAAAAAGATTTGTCTCCATATTTTCAATATTTGTAATTTGCCTCACTTTTCATGGTTATTCCAAACATGAAATTTATGTCGACAAATTTATGGCACACCCGGTGGGACCCTCTCTCATTTCATCTTTCGATCAACATCAACAACACATCACAAATTTAAGATGGCATCCGAGAAGACTATCATTGCCACTACTAAAGTTGTTATCCTAGGAGGTAAGAAAAATGCTTCACCTGGCTCTACTTTACTATAATGACTTCCGTCACCAACCGTTAGTACCTTGGGACGCGTTCTATGACAAAGTGGGGGAGCTCTCAATTGGTGGAGCCTCTTATCCATCATTCAAAAAGAAGCTCCTCGAAGGCCATGACACTAACTGAAAAGCTTGACCGAAGAGCCTCCACAAAGAATATTGATCAATTTCTCACTTCACTTATTGCTAGTGAGGAGGAGAATACATATGTTCCATCCGACACTTACTACTCAAGTATTGGGTTAAGGTTTGGATCACCGTCACTGTGACCTCCCCCTTGCAAGGATGAAACTCCTCAAAGTCCCATAGTAAGGACTATTCCCCGTCTAGTCCTATTCCTCAATCAGGCATATGATGGTGACAAAGACAACCATTATAGAAGAACAACTGGCATAGATGGTCGAGGCAATCGCTAAGCTAACTAAGATGATTGATGAAAAAGATCTTCAATCGCTTGGAAAAAACAAAATCAACGTCCAGAGTCAAGTGTTGACCCTTCACGTCCACTAGATTTCACTCCACAAAGGAACCAAAGTAACCAGGAGCAGGAACACATCACCCCAGGCCAGAATACCCTAAAGACACAACAAACCTCTGTTGCATCCCTTTTTGTCCAACAACTTTAAAGCATGATTGCAGATACCATTTGAGCCTAGTATGGAGGCCTAACCCAATCTTCTATGGTGTATGCCAAACCGTACACCCAACATATTGAGGCGATGCGCATGCCAACATGGTATCAACTCTTAAAGTTTTAACAGTTCGATGGGAAGGGTAGCATAAAACATGTCACCCATTTCATCAAAACATGTAACAATGTTGAAACATTTAGCAACTTGATGGTGAAGCAATTTGTTCGTTCCCTTTGCAAAAATGCTTTTGATTGGTACACTAATCTCAAAGCCGGTTCGATTAACAATTGTGATCAATTGGAACAATAGTTCTTTAATCGCTTTTACAACACCCGTTGAACAGTAAACATGATTGAACTTGTTGTTGCCTGACAAAAGGTGGATGAGCCAATGACTGACTACATCGACTGATGGAGGAACCTAACACTTAAGCGCAAAGACCATTTATCTGAACCTAGTGCCATTGACATGTGCATACAAGGTATGTGTTGGGGCTTACATTACATCGAGGGATTAGTCATCTGGTGGAGAAGTGCTTCATCTTCAAGGATAATATTATGGAGCTTGCACAACAAGGCAAGATTGATATTGACCTTAGTGATGATGTGGCTTCTACAAATATGACAACCATCACATTTGGCACATTCATCCCAACACCTCTCAAGTTTAAGTATGATGTCGATGATCAAAACAAAGTAAATAACTAGGTTCAACGCTAGTCCAAAGAAGAGAAGGGCTACAAAGAAAAGTAAGGCACTCTATACGCCACTTGGTGACCTGGATGAAATATTCTAGCAACCCCTTCGCGTACCAATATCCCTTTTGGAGTTCATGCCAAAGGGATTCTTCCAAGAGGAGTGTGCAACAACTCATGTGGTTACTTGCTATGCCATAAACCAAGAGGGTGTTTCTAAAAATGGTGATGAAGATGAGTTTGGGGGAGACATGCTCACCTTAGACCAGGAAGAATTACAACTAGAAGGAGAAGACTTAAGAACTCAATTAAAGAAAGTTTTTCCTTACTTTAGCCTCTTAGATGCAATGATTTGGCTAGAGAAGGTTCGTTTAGCCTTGTCCCACTTCTTGACAGAACTAGAAGAGTAAAAAGGAAAAATTCCCATCGGTAATGAACAAGAAGCATCCACATCTTGTATGACAAATATTACATTTAGTGATGAAGATCTTTAACTTGGTTCTCGTCCACATAATATACCTCTTTATGTCATTGGATCCATTGGAGAGAACAAGATTCAACTTATCTCCTTGATTATGGATCAACGGTCAACATCATGCTCATTCACACAATGAGAAAAATCAGCATCACTATTGATGCACTCACTTGAAGTAGACTAATGATTCAAGGCTTCAACCAAGGGGAGAAACGTGCCATCGATACGATTAGGCTCAAACTCTCTATTAGAGAACTGACTTCAACAACACTCCTCCATGTCATTGACTGTAAGACATCATACCATCTTCTCCTTAGCCAACCATGGTTGCATGAAATCAGAGTAGTGCTTTCTACCTTGCATGCTTCAAGTACTATGAAGACAGAGTACAAAAGTGAATTATCGCTGAAGATCAGCCTTTCACCAATGTTGAGTCACACTCTGCTAATGCCAAATTTTACTGGGAGAATGAAACTATTCTAGAAGCACTTCCAGTTTCAATACCTTTCTCTAGCAAGGCTCATCCCAACCAAGGAAAGGAAGTCCAAAGTGTGAATGTAATATGTTGTAAATTTCATGAGTCTGTAAAATACATGTAATGTATAGACTAGGATATGAATTGAGTCATGTTAGAGTCTAGGAGGTCCTTGAGTCAAAGCAGCATTGAGATCATCATCAAGCATCAATAAAGCCTTAAGAAACCAATCCGAGAGTTGGTGAGTCATCCTAAGGGATTCACATATCATTCTGAGCCTTCACAAGGTAAATCAGATATTGTATGATAGTCGAGGTGAATCAAGGCTCCATGATGGGTTTCCCAAGGTCCATGGACCTTTCTGAACCATGGAGGGATGATCCAAAGTCATTTGTAGTATTCCAAAGACTTTAAGAGGGTTTATATAGAATTTGGATCAATCCAAGATTGAACCACTATGATCCAAATAGTTTGGATCGATCCAACAACTCTTAGGTTACAGAAACTGAATGTTTTTTATACTTGGATTGATCTAGGATCGATCAAAAGTTACAAAAACATTGTATAATGGCCTAAACTTTAAAAAACTACTTGTAATCAATGGCTAAGATCTTTTAACCATTTGGGAAGGTTCTAATCCAATAGATATGAACCATTTTTGTCCAATATATACGGAGAAGAAATCAAATGAGCAAAGTAATGGTCATGAACTAAAACTAAAACTCTTTTGCTCTAGATTTGGGAAATTTGAGAGAGATTAAACTCTTCACTCTATTGGAGATCTCTTTAAAGATTTGATAGGAAAATCTACACCCAAAGGGACCATTCTCTACTTCCACCTTATTCCAACTAAGGCAAATCTTCAAGTGTAAGGTGCCAAGGGTTATCTAAACCCTTGAGAAGAAAAGTGGGCTTAATAGTCACATTGTGCTTAAGAAGGAGAAACCCATCAAGATTGGCTCTCTAGTTTGAAGAGCCAACCATGAAGCAATTGGGAGTAATAGTCACATCTAGCTCAAGGAGGAGTAACCCCAACTTGTGTGAAAATGCAACATCAACCTACAAAGAGGTAAACCCTTGCCTTAACTTTTTAGCAAAATTTATTTAGACCACTCCTGCCGAAGACACTAGGAGAATTGACACTACTGTTGGAGACACCGGTAGTGTGCACCGAAATCTCTTCCACCGGAGGCATCGGAAGAGTAGACCATAGACCCCACCCACCAAAGACACTGGGTGTAGCTTGCTCGGCAAGTAGACAAAGATTTTGTTAATTTTATCCTTGATTGTAATAGCTTTAATCTTAATAAAATTACATAGCTCAGTGGTAAGCTTTTGAGAGTGGGTGTAGGCCATTGTGTCAAACTACTATACATCGTGTGTATATTTGTGATTGCTTGTGGTTTGTCTTTTCATTTATCATCTTCATTATCAAGCATTACACACATTAAATCAATCTCACTTACAGAACAATTAAGCATATTCATATCTATGTGCACAAATCATTTACAATTAAATGCTGGGACAATTTAATCAACTAAGTAACAAGTGAATTTGGAGGCAATCTAAAAAGAATTTTTAAATAATCCTATTCACCCCCCTTTAGGATCTATGCATAGGAATTTCAGTGGGCATCAATCATGTCAGTTTTTATTAGGCAGATAGATACTATCCATCAACTTCTGGTAAAATCTTGTTTAGTCTCTTTTTCTAGATTTGTGATTTCTAATTTTCTTCTGGCTTCTAAAAGAATCATGCCTAAAACCCGTGGGTTACCATGATCCATTCAGTTAAGTATAAACCCACCATCTTGGTCCCACTGTATGTAATGTGGGATGATGTATCCTATGGGCTTACACTCCCACTAGCCATACCCAGACCTATCCTAATAAGTGAATAAGAGAAAATCAACTAAACATAGATATGGTTTTATCCTATAGGCATCAACCAACCTATTCTAGATGAAATCTCTATCCACTGATAGTGGAAGGCCATGAAATTATTTTGTGAAATTATTTCTGCTTTCATACTTAATATTCAAAATGAGAGATATTTGGTCAAGCATCTTATGCCGTTATTAATTAATGATATCTCATATCATAACTTAGTATTTCTAATATCTTTTATCATTACTAAGTTTTTCATTCACTTTTGATATCTCATGTCATAACTATATAGATCTTGCATCTTATGCCATAACTTTGTTTAGAACGTTTCCATCTACATCCCATGAAATATCAAAACATCATTTTCATTTACATCTCATGTTATTACTATGTTGATTATACACGTCTAATATCTCATTTCATAATTAAAAATATCTAACATCTTATGTCATAAACATTCCATAAATATTTCAACCATACATTTCATAAATAAAACAATATATAATTACATTTATTAACCATCTCAAAATTACATCGGCACATAATAATCATCACATGATTATATTTGTACATGTTGATCATCATATGATCATAATTATCTAGTAGCTACACAGAGTATAAAATTAAAGCTTTAACTGCCATAAAGGTCTCCAATCACATTGGCAAGACCTCATGTATCACGTACATCCAGATAGTACCTAAATACCAATTAAATTATTTAATCTAGATTGTAAACCTTATAATTTGTGTTTTATTATGCTACTGGGTCAACAAGTGACGTAGGATATCAATTATATCCTCTTTAGGGTTTTACTAAAATAGATTTCATTATTTAGTCAAATGAATGTATCTTAGTCAAACAAAGTGTTCTATACTCAATCATAGTCAAACTACTTCTATTAAATCAATTTTAGTCAAACTAAATTTTATTTGATCAATTTCATTCAATTATATTGAATTAGGTATGATCTAATCAACTCTTAATTCTTTAGGTCAATCTTAATCTAATTTGGTTAACTTGATCAACTCTTGTTAAGTCTAGTCAAACTAATCAGCTTTGATCAACTCTTGGTCAAACTAAGTTAACACTAGTTTTTTTTGTCAAACTGGTCAACATAATATTCCACTCCAACAATCGTATTGTACAAAAAAATAAACAATTACATTGCGCATAAAATGTAAACAATCACATTACACATCAAATGTAAACAAACACATTGCTTGTTATTCACATGGATATCAGTTTTACAATTTTAAAAGAATATTAAATCTTTTAGCTCCCACTACTTTTATTGTCTCATAATCAAATTGTGGAGAATAGTGTATCTTATACACTTATATTCTTTCTAAAAATTTCTATTGACCTATTATTAGTTTGGTCTAGTCAAAACTAGTCAAATCTTGTTAATGTGAGTCAAACTGATTAACCCTTTGTTAACTTAGTCAAATTGGTCAACTTTTGTCAATTATGATCTACTTTGGTCAACTCTTATTAAGTCTAGTAAACCTAGTCTATACTGGTCAATCCTGGTTATCCTTGATCTTCACTGGCTAACCATGGTCTTTTCTAGTCTACCTTAGTCAACCTTAGTCTATTCTAGTTAACCCTTGTTTATACTAGTGTATCCTGGTCTTCATTAGATAACTATAATTTAAATTAGGTCAAAGCATGTCAACCCTAGTCAAATTGGGTTAAACTTAGTCAACTCAGGTTAAACATGATCAAATCGGGTTAAAACTGGTCAACCTTAGTGTATACTGAACTACCCTTAGTCAAATTTATTTAATGTCAAACCTGGTTAAACTTGGTCAACCTTTGTTAACCTGGGTGTTTTCTAGTTAATCTTATGACTAATTTAGTCATGGTAGGTCAACCTTGGTTAAACCTGGGTCAACCCTATTCAAGTGTATCATATATAATTAAATGAGTCAACAATAAGTCAAACCAGTCAAATGGGGTCAACCAGGTTGGTTCAGGAATTTTTCCGAACACTCAAAGTGCAATTTTTCAATATATAGGTTGGATAAAAAATATTTGGTCCAAGAGGGTCTAGTGGGGTAGCCCACATCTCAAGGAGTTCGACACACGAAGGGAAACAACAAGGCTGTCAGACAGGGCCACCCAACCAGGCCACAACACGTGCTAGGTGCATGCTACAACACCCAGGCAAGGCTCACGCAGTAGTGGCCCTAGGCGTGCACATGCAACAGCACCCCACACGGGGGGTGCACGTAGCAGTAGCACCTGGGTGCAAGCATAATAGCACCACCACGCAGGGCGTACACACAAGCTGGTGGCACGGAGCACACATGCAGCATATAGGTGACAAGGTACGGTGGGAAGCACACTTACGTATGCAGCGGGTGCAACATGTGAGTGTGTGTGCGTGCCTGCAGCAAGGCCACACACAATGAGCATGCACATGCTAGGCACAGTTAGCCTGTCTAGGGTGTTTGATAAAATGTCTCATAGGAAAAATTTTAAAAAATTTTTATATTTTTTTAAATTAATAATAAAATATTTTAAAACTTTTTCCTAATTATCTCTAAACTACTAATAAACAAATTATATCATTAATAAGAAACTTCAAGAAACCTGTCCGTTATCCTGGATTGTTTGAGGGAGTATAACCATTAAAGATAGAGAGGAGAGAGAAAGAGAGAGGGAGAGGGGGGAGATAACCACGACCATACACCCATAAAATATTACAATCATCCATCAAATACATAACTACACAATCACATGAAGCTAACAAAACAAACCACAAAGATTCTGATTTAAATTGTGCTCACAACTATTAGTTTCTGTAAAACTACCCTAGATCTGATATAGGCTTTTACACTCTTTAAAGTTTTGGATAAATCACCATTACCTCATGGATTCCAGAACTTGGATCCATCTAATAATG
>JAOXJP010232010.1:0-10542 GCA_025762735.1 Platanus orientalis | reverse complement strand
GTTTCCTAACCATATGAAGTTTGTGTCTATGGAGGGAATAGACCTTGGTTCACTATCCATCTAAACCATATATATTTAGGGGAGGTGCATTTATTGTGCCACTTGAATTCTACATACTAAATTTATATGAAGTTTGTGATATATTGATGGCATAGACCTGCCTTCAAAACCGATCAACACCACATTTATTTAGAGGAGGTGCATGTATTATGCTACTTGGAGGTGGATTATTGATCCCCAGGAAATAAAGGCTTATTTGGTGAAAACACCAAATGACTTTGAAGATGCTAGCTTGTTATACTTATATGTGGGGGTTTGTACTACAAACTTGGGTTTAAGTTTTCACCTACTAACAGCTAATCACTGAATTGCTTGGCTAAAATAATTAATAGAAGATGGATATCCTTATAGCTATTTTTGTAAAATTTCCCTTTCAAATTGACATGTATGCATACACTACTCCAGTGTTTAAAAACTTAGTAAGGTGGGGCAACTGAATTCAATCATGGGGTACTCACACATTAAGGGAGGGAGCGCAACTGATTCCAACTAGGGGGGGCAATTGATTCCAATCAGTTATAAAATTTGTCTGGCCCCTTAGTATTACAAGAGTACTCAGACATTAAGGGGGGACAACTGCCCCCCCTTCTCCTATGTGGCTCTGACACTGTTCACCATACTTATCTAGAGGAGATTCATTTATTGTGATACTTAAAACCTACTTGCTAAATTTATATGTGAAGATTGTGTATATTGATGGAGGGTTCAAAGCCCATTTACACCATATGAAGTTTGTGTCTATTGAGGGAATAGACCTTGGTTCACTATCCATCTAAACTATATATATTTAGGGGAGGTGCATTTATTGTGCCACTTGAATTCTACATACTAAATTTATATTAAGTTTGTGATATATTGATGGCATAGACCTGCCTTCAAAACCCATCAAGACCATATTTATTTAGAGGGGGTGCATGTATTGTGCTACTTGAAGGTGGATTATTGATCCCCAGGAAATAAAGGCTTATTTGGTGAAAACACCAAATGAATTTGAAGATGCTAGCTCGTTATACTTATATGTGGGGGTTTGTACTACAAACCTGGGTTTAAGTTTTCACCTACTAACAGCTAATCACTGAATTGCTTGCCCAAAATAATTAAATAGAAGGTGAATATCCTTATAGCTATTTTTGTAAAATTTCCCTTTCAAATTGACATGTATGCATACACTGCTCCAGTGTTTAAAAACTCGGATCACTCGTGTTAGTTTAGTTATTTCCCTTTTTATAAGCCATTAATTTTATTAGTTTTTCGTCCTAATTTGTTGTTGAAAGTGTAGGTTCAAGTGCCCCTAATGGGGGTCCAAATTGGTTTTGGTCATATAAAATGACCAAAGGTCTTACCACTAACCTTTTGGTGATGGGTTGAACATCAATATTGAAGTCAAATTATGTGATTTTTGATATATCTTATAGGGTGTGATTCCATAAATTGTTTACGAATGAAAGTCCTTTTGGCTTGAAGGTTTATTTATAAGATGGGGAATGTGTAAAGCACTCCATCCCATCCGTCTTTCGACGGTTGCCTACTCACTGGCATTATGTTATCCTATCTGGTTTATTCCCTACTTAAGACAACTTACCTAATGCAAAAATATACGTCTACTACATGTTGCATACGGTATAGAGTGATATAGTAGTAGTCAAAGCCTAGAGAGAGGAAAAGCAATCTCTACTTGTCGACCTCAGTTTCGTTTCAGATTCTTTGTCTTGACTCTATAAGACTATAAGTGAACATACTCTCAAAAAGAAACATAAACACTAGATTCATGACTTGGCCCGTCAATGAAATATACATATCATACTGATAAGGAATTTGATTTTGTTTCCTTATCACATACATATTCTCCAAATAAAACTCAAATGTGTGCACATATTGATGGAGCATTAGGTACATGCCATAAAACCAGTTCAAGTATTTAAAGCCCAAAAGTAAATTCATTCAATTTAACGGAGCATTGGAACATGGATTTTGGCTTGAAACAACTGACTCACTTGGACTTACCTGGCATGCTTCCAGTTCACTGAAAGGATAACTAGCAAATAGTATAAATATATGGTCATTACAAAAGGTCCTACTTATGAAGTTTCATATATATATATATATATATATATATATATATATGCCAATATTGATGATTGTGTGTGTGTGTGTGAAAAGGCAGAACATGCTTGATTCTTCCCAGAGAGAGAGAGAGAGAGATAAGGAAATTGACGAAGCATGAACTTGAGAGTAGGTGGTTGACAAGTGGTAAAGAAAGGGAAAAACTTGAATCAAAGCATAACTAAACATTGATGAGCAAAATCTAAGTGCAATGTACAGGTTACCATGATGTCTTTCTTGAGATACAGGTTAATCAAAATGTTATGTTATGTAATTCGACAGACAATTTATGAAGGTAAAAAATTGATTGTTATCTTCTGAATTTGCTGATCAAATATCCGATGAAACCTAGTGCAGCTTATTGAAATGCATCAACACATAGATGATTTAAATCTTTTTTGCTGCTCTCTTCTCTTTTAGCGTCAATTTTTTTTTTTTTTTTTAGAAAAATAGAACTACTAAATTATGTTGTGTTCATGCCTCGGATCTTATCCATACGATATCTGTATGACGAGTATTCACTGTGATTAGTTGGTATTGGGTTTTTGGCTTCATTCCAGCCATGGGATCATGAGATGATCCAATGGTGGGAGTTAACTTGGAGTTAAAGACTCCTTTAGCAAAATGAGTGTTGACAGCTAGGTTTGGAAAAACCTAATATAAAAGGAAAAAAAAGAAGAAGAGAGAGTTGAGAAGTAGTTGCAAGGGTTCTTGTGTCCAGGTTTGAGAGTGTGAGAGACAGTGTGTATAAGGGAAAATGGTGTGGGTTTTTGGGTTGCAAAAATCACATTTCTTTGTATGGATTTGTGTTCTCATAATGAAGAAAGGTTTAATCCTCTCCTGTGGACGTAGGCACATTGCCGAACCACTTATCTCTTGGTGTCTCTTATTTTTCTTTGCTTTGATTTTATTTTTTATTTTTATTCATATTAGAATATTTGTTGGGAAGCACAACAAGTTCGGTTAGGGAGGATAAGAATCAAGAGCAAGTTCTTGATTACCGGAGTTTAATACGATTGCAGGGAAGGAAAGGAAAATCCGAAGAGTACATTAGAGATGTTCTCACAGTCTCCAAAGATATGAATACTTTTTCTCATGATGAATAGATATTAGATTCGGGTAGTCCTATTCAAATTTTCTCTAGGAAATAATATTTTCATACGTAGTTCCAAGAGAAGAAAATAGGTTTTGTTTCTTTGGGTGACAGGTCTACTAGTGACATCACGGGTGTTGGTATGGTGAAGATCAACATGTTTGATGGAGTGGTTCGTACTTTGGGTGGTGTGACATATGTCCTAAAGATGCGGATGAATCTGATATCCTTACGCTGGTTGGACTCCAAGGGTTGTAGGTATTCACTGTAGGAGGAGGTATGAAAATCACATGTTGCTGGTTGGGTTTAATGAAAGGGGAAGATGTTGTGATGGTTTGTATCGTTTAATGGGGAATACGGTGATTGACGGTATTCCTTTAATCTCAATGGATAATTGAAAACAGGGTGCACGGAATAACAAGTGCTTGTGCAGGGTCTCTTTTGTAGTTGGGGAAAAGATAAGTGTTATAGGTTTTCAGGTGACAGACGATGGTTCGATAGTTCATGTAGTTAGAGAGAATGGATTGAGGTCCCTCTCTAGAGTTGACTAAGCGAGTCATCTCAAGACAGCTGCACATGCACATTGGCTATGTCATGATCGAGTCGTGATGATATTAGGACCGAATTGATTCGATGGTATGTGTAGCGGTAGTTCTTTAAGGCCAATGATTATTTGAGGTGATAATAGACAAGATACAATTCAGGTTTGAAGTGGAGGTGCGTTCTAGGTATATATAACGTAGAGTTCTCTAAGAAGGACAAATACAGGTTTTCTCCAGGGTGGTTCCAGAATGTGAGTTAAAGTGGAGCATGGTGCACATGTCACAAGTTTTGTGTCTTGGTAAAGATATAGGTGGAGCCAACTTTAATAAGAAATCTTCAAGGGCTAGAAATAAGCTAATGTAGAGATTTGTAGGGTTTTTAGCTTCATTCTAGCCGTGGGATCATGGGATTATCCAATGGTGGGAGTTCACTTGGAGTTAAAGACTCCTTTAACAAAAAGAGTGTTGATGGCTAGGTTTGGAAAAACCTAATAAAAAGGAAAAGAAAAAGGAAGAGAGAGTTGAGAGGTAGCCACAAGGGTTCTTATGGGTTTTCTTCAGGGTTTGTGTGAGAGAGAGTGTGTGTGTAAGGGAAAATGGTGTGGGTTTTTGGGTTGCAAAAATTACATTTCTTTGTACGGATTTACATTCTCATAGTGAAGAAAGGTTTAATCATCTTCCATTGATTAGGCACATCATCGAACCATGTATATCTTAGTGTCTCATATTTTTCTTTGTTTTGATTTTATTTATTTTATTTTTCTTGTTATTCGTATTGAAATATTTGTTGCAAAACACAATAGTTGGTGTAGGGGTATAAGGGATTGATTCACTAGATTTTTTGGGGGAACTTGATCTGAGATCCGACCCAATCCTCACATTTGGTTTAGGTTGACTTTTGGTTTCCAAGTGAGATTGGGATTAGGTTTGAGGCCGATATATAAGTCCCATTCACAATATTTTTAGAAAGGCCTTCTGTAACTATAATCTTCATCATAGAGGAAATTTCTTGATCATCTTTACCTATTGATGTAAGCAACATTTTCAAACCACATAAAATTCTTTTGTGGTATGCCATTGTTCTTTTTTATTTATTTTTCTTGTTCGTTTCACATGGCCATCAATCCATGTTTGATCATTTTTTCATAACTTCATGGGATTGTCACTAAAGTTGCAATTTTCTATGAAAAAGAAAAAGGCTACAAGTTGGACTTGTTGGCTTAACGCCTAGATTGTTTGGCACAATTTCTGGACAGGTTGAGAAAGTGTGACCTTAGGATGCACCAGGTTTCGGCCAAAGTTTTCTGAAGAAGATTGGGCCAAGTTTGGTCAGGTCTTGGCTTAGCCTAAAAGGCCCATCTCGTCGTAGCACACACACACACACACATGTTGTGTGGAAACCTAGAGCTGGGATCATATGCAAGAAAGAAGAAGAGAGAAAATAATGCAATTAGCAATCACATACAACAAGAACAAGATGATTTACGTGGTTCGTCTTGAAGCCTATGTTCATGGGAAAAAATGGAGAGAGAGCTTTCATGATGATCGAAAATAGAGATGACAATGAATAGCGCAGTGACATGAAAATCGAGAAACCCCCAAATATAAACCCCCAAAACCTTAATCTCAATGGGTTAGATTCGGACGGGTCATAAATGGGTCATATTTGGGTAACTGTATTGCTCACCTACACCCATAAACGGGTCATATTCCAGTTTTCTTCAGATCATCATCTGGGTTATTTCTTGGGTTGAATACAAGACACTAACCTAATAACACACATATACGAGTTTAGTCTGAATAATTTGTCTAAGCTTGAACTAACCTTGACCAGGTCCAACTAGGTCCAAGCTATCATGGATTATTAACTAGATGTAGTTGAGTTTTACTACCATTGTGACCCTAACCATTTGATAACTAATTTATTCAAAAAATCTCACTGCTTCTCTATGTTCAAAGTGTAATGTGATCAAGTGGCCTATACCTAAATTTTACAGCCATTGTGCATAAGATTGAAGATCCCAATCAAACTGTTTCCTATAGAGGCTACATAAATTGATCATGGAGCCTCAAGCTGTCCTTATCAAGAAGTAGCAGCTTGTGGGTTGTGTCAAGATGGAGCCATAATTTATTATTTGGTCAGAATCTCCAATTAGTCTTATTATAGATGTTTTGCATAGGTTATATAAATGCCCAAAAAGTTGATACTGAGGATACGGCTCAACCACAACACATTAAAATAAGAGACCCCATAGCCTTCCTTGGCTTGTGATTAAAGTTGTTTTGTAATTAATAATGCTTGGATGGCTCAATTAGGGGATCTATAACTCGATACATGGCTCTCAATTTTAACGAATTTAAATTTGAAAAACAAAGATGTTCTTGCTAATATTTTCACATAGTAATTGATGCATGTAGCTAGTTACAAACCGTTCATGGTGCAGATTGATCATAAGAAGTCAAAAATGGACTCTAAACTTTAAACAGTTATAACTTTTGATCCTAACGCCCAATTTTAAAGTTTAAGTACTCAAAACAATTGACTCAAGAAGCTTTACGCCACCCTAAGATTTGTCATCATTTGAGGTTGAAAGGCCCCCGAAATCCATCATTCAGGCTCTCAAACTGCTACTTCGTTAAATTTTGCTATTTTTGGAAATTTTTGAATTTTGCATATTTTGAGGAATATTTTATGCAAATTTTTTAAGAATATATTTATGAGTTATTTTAAAGCATATGCTTGAAGTCTTTTACCACATAGCTATGCCAAGGCATTGTACCAATGACTCCAAAACTTGTGTCAAAGTACAAGGACAGTTTACGAGTATACCAAATATTCTATAAATTGGTTATTCACAATGATTTAGCCAACACAGAGGAGTAATTGGTGTCTCGGTATATTAGAGATCTGCGATAGCAATACCCAGATACCTTAAACGTATTTGATATGTTAAGTTTCTAAAGCACATCAATGAACATTATATCTTGAGCTACAAATTAGCCAAAGAAGGCCTAGTAGAAATACAACTGACCATAACCAAGTTAGAACATAGATCTTGGCTCGTGAAATTGGCCAACAAGTTGTTTCCAATAAGCAAGTTAGCACCAGTCAATCAAACCGGGCTTCAACTTTGGGTGTCACAAAGAAGTGCAACAACTATGGTGAACTAGGTCATAAAGCAATTGAATGCTGAAAAGGTGACTGTATGGGAAAGAGTTTGTTCATTGAGACGGATCCTTTTGATGATGAGAAATTTGGAAACTTCGAGCAAGACCCTATATTCAACACTAGTAATGACAACCCACTTCAAGAGGAGTATGCTATAAGTGATTAAGCCCACTCATTGATAGTGAGGAGGGTGTGTTTCACCCAAAGGAAATAGATGGGGAGAGCTAGATTTGGAATAAAATCTTTCATTCAACTTTCACTTTTAGAGGAAAGGTTTGTTGGCTTGTTATTGATTCAGGGTGTTGTGAGAATGTGATCGCGAAAGAAGTGGTTCAAAAGCTAAATCAAAACAACAATACATACCGAAGTCCATACACTCTATCATGGCTTAATAAGGACACCGAGGTAAAGGTTTTGATGAAGTTAGAGTCTTATTGATCCTATCACTTTACCAAAGAGTTGGGATGGCCTAGTTATGGCACTGAGCAATTCCTCAGGTTCAAACACTCTAAAGTTTGATGATGTGATGAGTATACTACTTAGTGAAAAAGTCCACAAAAAGTTAATAGGAGAAGCATCATCAAGTGGGAGCGCTCTAAATGTAGAAGGAAGAAGAAGAATTGTTAAAAGAGGGCAAGACCGTGGAAGGTCAAAATCTATGGAGAAATTTAAGTCAGCAAAGCCACGTGTGGAATGTTGGAATTGTGTGAAGAAAGGACATCTCAAGAAGGACTATTATGCATAGAAAAAGAAGACAAAGCAAGGTAGCAACAAGTAGAAGCTAATTTCCACAAATATTGTAAGTGATGTTGTTGAAGATGCTTTGATTCTTGAATTAGATGAAAAGTTGAAGTCTTAGGTGTTAGATTCTGATCTGTCATTTCATGCCATAACAAATAAAGAATGTCTCAAGAATGATGTACAAGGATACTATGTCAAGTTCTACCTTGGAGATACAAGGCTTGCAACATAATTGGCAAAACAGATGTTCAATTGAACCTACCTAATGGCGGTACATGGTTGTTGAATGATATGAGACACATACTAAGTTTGGAGAGGAATTTAATTTTCATTGGCTAACTCGTAAGTTTAGGATGTGAAAGTAATTTCATAGAAGACATGCAAAAAATAACCAAATGTACTTTAGTGATAGCTTAGGGAAAGACGGAAGATACATTCTATCTAATCGGAAAAGCAAGGATCCATTGATGTAGCTGAAACAGGTGTAAACTCAGACACATGACACTATAGACTTGGGCACATAAGATAAAGGAATGAAGATTCTCCATAGTAAAGACAGGCTTTCAAGTTTGAAGGTTATATACTTAAAATTTTACGAAGACTGTGTTTTGGAAAAATAAAAGAAAGTCAGCTTTTTTGAAATAAGGACGCCAAAGCCTCACAAATTAAAACTGGTCCATACTGATATATGAGGACCATCTTAGGTATGTTTACTTTGTGGATATTACTATTTTATTACCTTTATTAATGATGTGAATAGAAAACTATGGGTTTACTTTATGAAATATAAGTTTAGCGTATTTGGCATGTTTAAGAAGTGGAAAGCATTGGTTGAGAATGAAATAAGATTGAGACTTAAGTGCTTAAGGTCTGACAATAGAGGGAAATACTATAGCAAAAAGTTTGAAAAGTTTTATGCTTTGAATGGGATAAAAAGGGAGAAGACAGTACCACACATACCACAACAAAACAGTGTGGCTAAGTGGATGAACAAAATGATTGTAGAGCAAGCCAAAAGCATGAGATTACATGTACGATTGCCAAACAATTTTGCACGGATGCAGTTAGTAGAACCGCATACTTGATAGATAGAGGACCTTCAATACTATTAAATGGTGGATTTCCAGAATAAGCATGGATGAGAAAAGAGGTAAGTCTTTCAAATCTCTAACTATTTGGTTGTATTTCTTATATTTATGTTGATGATGATTAGAGAAATAAGTTAGATGCGAAATTAAAGAAGTGCACTTTCATTGGGTATGGAAATGATGAGTTTGGATATTAGTTTTAGGATAATGAAAATCAAAAAGTCATTAGAAGTAGAGATGTAGTATTGAAAAGGCAATGCATAAAGATAAAATAGAAGAACATCAAGGTAAGAAAGGGGTTTGTGGAACTTGATGAGATTACTAAAGGGGAAGAATAAGAAGTTGAAAGCAATGAAACTACTAGAAACTGGCTCTCATTCAAGTGCTTGAATATTCCTTTGTGAGAGCTTAAATCAAGCAATTCAAGGACTTGAATAGAAATTTTCAAGGGCTTAAATCTATTACAGAATTGAGAAATTATAGATTTGCCACTCCAAACATTGAGATTTGTGAAAATCAAAACTTAAGCTCATTTATGTCTCATTTAGACCTAGAACCAATAGAGAATAACTTAGAGAGAAAGAAGAAGGAAAAATTGGGAAATGAGAAGACAATTTCTTCTCCAAAGAGCAAGGTAAGCTAAAAAAACTTTTGTTTAGCATGATAGTTGCTTAGCTCCATTTTTCCATTAAAAAGCTTTGTAGATTCATGGATTTTGATTATGTTCCTCGGTTAATCTTAGAGAAGAGAGAGAGTTCAAAAGGAAAAGAAGTGTGTGAGGAAGATCTTCGTGGATCCAAGGATTAAAAGCACTTGGTAAGATGATATTTATTATATGTAATTCCTTTCCTAGGATTTTAGTTCTTTTAGATGTTGAGGTTTGATTTGAATGATTCCTTGCTTAAACTCTATGGGATTGATTCTTCGTAAATAAATATATTATATGCACTTCCTTTCTTAGAATCCTAGTTCTTTTGATGTTAAGCTTTGAATGAATGATTCTTTGCCTAAACTTTATGGATAGGTTGACTTGTAAGTGGATATGTATTAACACATAAAATTTTAAGCGTAGACGTGTCAATGCCACGTGGGCACAAATTTCTTTCTCACCTTTGACCCTAGGCACCGAGTTAGACCATGAGACCAAGTGCTTTTTCAGCCGTCAAATCAAGAAAAATTAGGTGATTACGAGGGGGAGGGTTCTTCCCTCTATGAGTTCTTTTTGGCTCTAGATTGAGGACTTTCTTAAAACAAATGTCATAACAATGTTAAAAAAAAACTTGTTGAAATAATATTTTATTTATGAAATAAAATACTTACAACATGTTTAAGAAAACAACATATATAAAATTGATGATAAATATGTCTTAATTTGACACAACAAAGACCTGGGACAATGATGGTGTTGTTGTAGAAACCCGAGTTGTAATATTGTTGTAGTAACCAAAATATGGTGGAATTCAATTACAACTTGTAGAAATGGTGGTGGGAGATTGTGATGGTAGAACCTGTAGAAGAACTAAATCAACTCCAAAGGGTGGAAGTGTGGTGTAATTTGTGAAGGAATTAAATCAGACTCCAAGGGATAGAAGGATAGTGAGACATTGTTGCAGCCTTCAAAATCGTGGTGAAATATGAATGGAAAAGGGGTGAAGGTAAAACCTGTGAGGAATTAAATCAACTCTAAAGGGTGGAATGATGGTGCAATCCGTGGAGGAATTAAATCAAACTCCAAATGATAGATGG
>JAOXJP010232009.1:0-10542 GCA_025762735.1 Platanus orientalis | reverse complement strand
GACCTAGGTTGTATGTGACAATCTAAATGAAATATATCTAAGCTCGGTAGTGAGCTTTAGAAGAGTGGACGTAGGCCTAAGTGCTGAACCACTATAAATCTTGTGTGGTGGATTGAGTGTGGAATCGCTTGTCTCTCTCTATTTGTGCTCATATCTTACATATTTGTTCAAATACTTGAGTAAGCACCTTGTTTCACACACACTCACTTGGACTAATTTTAAAAATATTAAAATCAATCCCAACATTGGCAAGAAATGGTGGAATAATTTTGATATCCTATTCACCCCCTTTAGGTTAACTTTAGAGACATTTCAACATCCTTATATACATTTTGGGATAACCAGTGCCATTGTATTTCTCCATGTCAGACATCGAGAAGTTACTTAACAAGCCACCCCCTAGGTATAAGCACAAGTCTTCAAAGTTCGTATTCAGTGGGAATTATCCTCCCTTCAAAAGTTCGATTTCACTAGCCATTTTGGCTAGTCTAGTCTCGGTTTGGTCAGAATGTGAGGAGACTAAGACTTTCTTCCCCTTCTTATTTTGATGATCTAATCCGTATTGCTCTTCCAAATCTACAAGGGATTGATGTGGGCCTTGAAGTTTGGTACTGATACAGTTGGGGGTTGTGGTGAAAATTGGTGATTTTTCCTAAGACCTAGAGAACTTTGAGTTATAAGAATGTCTCAAAAAGACTCGAGGGAAGGATACTAGTTTTATGGAGGGTTTAAGGGGCCTCTGGTTTGGTTATGATACTCATGAAGTACCTTTTCGAACTCCATGGAGGTTTTACCTTGACTTTGGGTAAGGACAGATGTTTGAATTTGTGTCAGTAGGGAAACCTGTGAAGAGGAAGAGGAAGATGCTCAATGTTTAGACATGAAGGTTTTCAATAGCTTTTCTAGTTCAGCCTTTCGTCGTGGTGTCAGTTGATCACTAGAATCAACCTGAGAATGGGGAGGTATTCCAATTGAACCCTCAGAGTTAGTGGAAGATGGGATGCTTGTTGTCCATGGAGTTTCTCCTACCATGGCGGTGTGGGACTATGCCTTCTTCTGCTTATGCAGTCTAGTCTTGGGTGGCGTTATTTTGCTGAGAAGAACATCATTTCATTTTTTAGAGCTTTGGGTTTTAATTTTGCATATATTTAAGCCATAAATATTTAGACAAATGATAGATCATACAAGTGAATTTATGTCCAACTACCAAGTCACAATTTTTTGAAAACAAAATGAAAACTCCTTTATTATATATATATTAGAAATGGTTACAAACAAAGGTACATTAACAATTGCAAACAAAGGTAAATCAACCTTTTACATAGAATAAGAAAAAGTAATACATAGCCTAGAGTCTTGGAACTCTAAGGGGTGGTGGTGTGGCTTCCACTGGTTCATAACCTAAAGAAAAGACTTGTTTGTGCAAGTTTTAAACCTATTCCAGCCTCCAGTGAGTCTACAAAAAGGCCATAATATTGTTATGCCACAGCTCAGTGTGCAAGGCCCTCACATCATTGAGTTCTCCCCTCAAGGTGTTGACAAGCTCGATCAAAGTGTTATTTGCTTCATGATGATTATCCCTGGATTGATCGAAATAATTTGGATTGAAGTGAATCGATCCTGGATCGATCCAAATCTCCTGTTCTACCTTCTAAAACCTTAGAGCTACTACAGAAGACTTCAGATCACTTCTCCATGTTCTGGGAAGGTCCAAAGACCTTTAGTACCCTTCCTTAGATCCTTGATTCACCTAAGCTACCATACAATACCTGATTTACCTTGAGAGATCTTGGAGTGGTGCGTGAATCCTTCGAGATGCTTTGTCGACTCCTAGATTTTCCTCTTGAGGCTTTGTTGGAGATTGAAGATGATCTTTATGATGCTCGAACCCAAGAACCTGCTAGAATTTAACATGACTCAACTCATGTCGTAGTTTATACAATACATGTATTTTACAGTTCATGGAATTTACAATACATTATATTTACATTTACCATTTCCATCACCTAAGGACGTATGCCGGAGACACCAAACGTGGAAGCTTCCGTTAGAGACATTAGGAGTGAGATTGGGAGTCTGTCGAAGACACTAGACTCGTGTGCACTTACTAGAGACACCAAGTGTGAAGTCCTTTACCGAAGACATTAGAGGTAAGGTCTTGTTGATGTAGCTTGTAATAGTTGGTAGATAACTATTAATAAAATGAGCACACTTGTATACTTGGTTTGCAATTCATAGAGAATTGATCACCTAAGTGTTTATGTTTATGCTAAATTGCCTGACACTAAATTTTCATAAACACGCATAATCATCTAAGCTTTAGTGTATTTACAAATTGGTTAATCTATCATTTAAGTTTATTTGAACATCTTGTAAAGTATATTGAACTTGAAATTCATTTTTTATAGATCACTTTAGGACTTCACTCAAAGTACTAAACTTAAGTGATCTTATTGTGGGGTAATTGGAAGTGACTCTAACTAAGGTTACTGTAAAAGGATTAATCAAGAAACCTTAGGAAATTGATTAGCCCTACTCCCGCTCTACTCTAGGTAACACTATAGTGCATTATGGAGCTTCGTGGTCTATGAGAAGTTCATAGGAAAGTGATTTACTAATTAAAAGAATTTCTGTTACATCTTTAATTGAATTAAAGTAAATCATTAGAGGGTGAAGAAATAAATTAAAAAGGAATCAAAAAATTGTAGAAATCATATTCACCCCCCTCTAGGAATTTCAATTGGTATCAGAGCTAGGTTCCTCTTATTGGGCATAACAACCGAGTTAAAGATCGATATACCTAGAAGAACTCATAGATGACCTACCTAGAAAAATCATACTCTACCATGAAACCCCCATTCTTAGATGAGGATTCCAATGAGGAGCTTAGTAAAATTGTCTAAAGGCTTTAAAAATTCACTAGTAGATATAGGAAGAACCCTCTTTCAAGAAGAAAATACATTAGTAGGAACAAGGTTCTTAAGGAAGAACCAAAGTCTAATGAATGTGGTGGTTTTGGTCACCTTGCTAGGGAATGCCCAAGCCACATAAAGAAATACAAAAAGGAAAGCAATGACGACCACTTGAGATGACTCAGATGAATTGGAATATGAATCCCAAAGATGTAAAGAAAGATCCTCACATTAAGTTCAAGCCTTCATGGCTTGTGAGTCTCCCAAGGATTCATTTGAAAGTGAATCCAAAAGTGATGAAGAACACGGTGAAGATGAAGAGGACATCCAAGATGCCTTCGACAAACTCTATGAAGAAAATGTAGAGTTAGAGAAGACCGTCAAGTCGCTACAAAAATAAAACAAGACACTAAATCAAGAAAATAGAAATTTGAAAGAGTTTGAAAATAAACTAAAAGAAAAAACTCATGACTTAGAGCTAAACCTTCTTCAACAATCTAAGGGTTTAGAAGAAAAAGGATGGGCTACTTAGGAAAAACTATAATCTCTTTCATGAGAATAAGGAATTAAAAGAAAAGATAAAAGAGTTAGAGTTGAGGTCTTTAGACACCAACATAGGAAAAAAAAAAACCAAATCCTAAAAGATAAAATAAATATCCTACAGAAAATACTAAGTGAGTCCAAAACAATCCTCAACATAGAAAATGAGAACAAAAAAATTAAAAAGAGAAAACTAGTGGAAGACAATGAAATCTTGTCCAACAAGACTCTAGATCTTGAACAAAAAGTCAAAATTTTAGAAGAAAATAAAAAGAGTCTAGACCATTCATAATCTAAGTACAATGCAAGAAACAATGAACTTCTTAATCATGTTAGAGAACTTGAAGAGCACAAAAAATGTCTCGTAGCACCCTTGCCCAAGGAAACAAAAAACTATAAAATTTTCCAAAGAGTAAAGAAGGTAGTAAAAGGGGATTAGAATTTTACTCTAGAAATGCCCAACCTTCTACCTACACAAAAGGACTAAAGAATGCCTATACAAAAGGCAAAGGTAAGGCTAATATTTTCCCCCGAGCCAAAATGTATGGTGGAAGATGATTTTCTTTTAAGAACAAAAATCTCACTCACCATGAAAGAAGAAATGATATGTCTAGCTAATCAAGAGGCTATGCCTCAACCTCTAAGAGTCTTATTTCTAATAGACCTCCAATTACATGCCATTATTGTGGGCTAATTTGCCATATGAAGGTTGAATGCAAAAAGAGGCAAAGGGACTTGAGTACCCAAAGGCTTCAAGAGTCTAAAAGGAAGAAAGAAAGGCAATACTAAAAGTCCAATATTATTCCTAGAGGGGGGTGAATAGGATAATTTAATTTTTAAATCTCCCCCTTTTGAGAATTTTCTTAATCTTAATTAATTTCAGCGTAGGGCTTTGATTAAAAAATTTATTTTCTATGAATCAATCATAGACCACGAGGTTCCATCATACACTATAGTGTTACCTATTGCAGAGCGAGAATAGGGCTAATAGATTCCCTATGTTCAATTTATTTATTTCTTATTGTTTTAACTATTGCGTGCACAATTGCAATAAATAAGTAAATGACGAATTCAATGAATTAAATGCAACTACTAGAGACCATCACTAAGCTCACACATCACAATAATTTTATAGTGGTTCAGCACAAGACCTACGTCTACTTTCAAAAGCTCACAACTGAGCTAGATAATTTTATTAAAATTAAACAATTACAACCAAGGCTAAAATTATATAAGGCCTATCTACTACATTCGGTGTCTCTGACGAGTGTGGTCTACATTCCGGTGTCTCTGGCAATAGTGCTTGGTCTATTCCCGATGTCTCTGGTGGGAAAGGTCTTCACCTTCGATGAGGTGCCTAGGTCTACACTACCGGTGTCTCCGATTGTAGTGTCAAACTCTTGGTGCCTCCGACGAGAGTTATCACAATTTTATATAAATTTAAATAGCTTTACTTACCTCTTTGGAGGTTGATGTAGCTATTAGCACAGTGTGAGATCGCTCCTTTTGAGCAAATTGTGACTTTTTGAATCCCGGTTGAGTTTCCAAACCGAATAACTCTTAAGGTAGCCTCTTAATGATATGCCTTAGCGCGAGATAGGAGGCTTCCTTGAGTTGATCTCTCACTTCTTAATCTAGAGAGTTATGCACACTTAATGAAGACTTTAATCTCTTTTAGAGCTTAGAGATGATTTGAGAAACTTATTTCTTTAAAATATTCAAAAGTGTTCTTATGCACTTTCCGGTGCTTACCCTAATTTATAAAGGGTTTGTGGCTTATTATCTGTTAGATGGGAATCATATCTAACATTTATTTTTTATTCCCATTTAATTTTTTTCCATTTATGAAAGATTTACTAGCCATTACACTCATTTCTGATGAGTTCTGGCACTTTGGAAAAATAATGTACTGATTTTCTTAAAAAAGTGCACCCAAGAGTCTCTAGACCGATCCAAATTATTTGGATCGAACCAAAAGGTTTGGATCAATCCTACTGCACTGTAATGCCCTAAATTTGTTCTTGGAGGGCTCTAGTGACTTCGGGGTCATTCCTTCTTGGTCCAGGAAGGTTCCTAGGTCCTTAGAACACTTCCTTGGACCTCCGATATACATATATTACCTATTTTATCCTTTTTATCTTGGAATGGTCTTGTGAATGCTTCAAGATACCTTGTGTGCTTCTGGCTAGCTTTCCATTAGCTCTTCTTGAGGTCATGAACTTGTTCTTCATGCAGTTTCGGTCCTTAAACTTTTAAGACTCTAACATGACTCTTCTCATGCCCTAGTGTATACACCTTTGTATTTTATAGTTCATGAAATTTACAACCTACTACATTAACAATCTCCCCCTTTGGGAATTCCATTACAAAACTTAACGTACATGAATGAATTACAAAAGTATAAATACCGAGACTCAATAGACCATCTATAGATGTGTATCCTTAGGCAAAGTTTTCTTAAGTTCTCCCCCTTGATGCAAGCTTGGTCTTTTGCATTTTTTGTCTTTTTTAGCATTGCACTTAGGTCCTGAAACTCATTTGACCACCAAAATACCTTTCTCAAGCCGAGATTAGTCCAGTTAAAATAAATAGTATAATGAACACACAAGCAAGCATATAGATATGAATAGTCATGAAAAGATGCATATGCTAAATGAGTAGAGATGAGATACTTATATGTATTGATCACAATTTTTATGCTCTTTAGATTGTTGAATTGCCAACTTCTATGTTGAGTTACTCCCCCTAACTCCAACATTTTGGAAATTTATGCCTAACACTAGGAAATTTTTTGGGTTGTGGATCTCATTCTCAATTTGGTCCTTGCTTTGGTCCTTCTGTTTTCTTAATTTGGTCCTTGATTTGGTCCTTATGTTTTTAATTTCTCCCTATACCTTCATGCTCATTCCCTTAATTTCTCATTCAGTTTTTTCCTTTTTATTCAATTAATTTGATTTTCTCCTCCCCCTACCTTCATTCTCATGTAAACTATATTTTTCTCCCCATTTTTGTGATGGAAACCGAAGACAAATAAAAGATAAAGACAATAGAACAAGGAGATAGCAAAAAAAATTCTTTCTTCATTGATAATGTGATAAGTACAAGCGAAGAAAGAAAAATAAAACAAAAAGAGATACATAAGAGGTGCTTTAAGAATCCTTATCCTCGTCCTCATCTTCTTCACTCTCATCCTCACCATCCCTGAGGATGTCAATAATCAGACGAGGCTTAAGAGCTCGTGAGGGATCAACTATGCCCTCGATAGGGACAAGCCTCTTATCCATACTATCAACCTTCTAGCCTAGCTGTTTAGAACATTGAAATATACAACTGAGGTCATGATGAACATCCCAGATGAGTATAGAGAGAATTGGGGATACTCTAGGAATGGGATGCTGAGCTGGAGGAGGTGGTTGAGTTGTGTTAGGTGCCGGTAGGGGAATCTCCGGTGCCGGTGGGGCATCTGCCCCTCTCACTACATGAGTTTCCTTTGGCATTGTCTACCTTTGCCTTTCCATCCTCTTGATGATGGCATCATCTATGAAAAGTCCTTGAAAAAGGACCACAACATCTTTGGGAAAAGTGATGCCACACTGTTCTAGTATTTTGGTGATTAGTACCCCAAACAACAACCCCCGCTTCATTCCATTATCGATGGACGACTATAGCATGACCTCGCACATAATAGTCAAAACATCGATGGACTTGCCCTTCATCAGGCTAGCAACTAGGTGGACCTGATCGTCTATCATAACCATCTTGTGTGTCATCTAGAGAATATTATGCACAAGGATGATCTCGAGTACCCTCTCCACCATGTAGCATTCAGCAGTCAGTAATTTCCTCAACCAGGAATTGCCTTCTCTCTCAAAGAGCTCAAGGATATGAGCTTTGTTAACCCTTGATTAGGAAAGACAGCAACGTCGGTGATGGGGCAAGCAATCCCCAAAAGCATCGCCACCCGATCAGGGTTGATCAGCATCTGAACCCCATAAACTTTTGTCTCGAGTGATAGGTTGGTGAAGTTAGTGTTGTGGATGTTGGAGAAGAAAATATTCACCACCTCTTATTGCACAATGCCCTTGATGATGGTGGTTTGCATCCACCCGTCATTCAGAATTTCCATTCTAATGGTGAAGTTCCGAAGGGTCGTCTACTTCACAAACCTCTCTATGAAGATCTTCTTCTTAGAGAAAATGTTGTTGTATTTGTGGAGAGCAGTGGAGTAATGGAATACTTTGTAATTGATCGACACCATCCTTGGGCACTTAGTTTGCTCCTTTTCGCATATAGAAGCCTTTCCTAGATCGCGCTTTGACATGGTGTGGACTGGGGAATTGAGAGGATTTGTAAAGAAGGGAGAGGATTTACAAAGGGAGGAAGAAGGGGGTGCAAAAATGCTTTAGAGATGATCCAAGTTTGATCTAGGATTGATCCAAAGGTTTACCCCTTTTAAATAACCAAAAAAATGGTTCGTATTCCATGATTGCCATCAGTTTGGATCAATCCAAAATGTAATCTTTTGAATAACATGTGCTATTTCTTAAATTTTTCTTTGATTTAACCCCCATTACCCTTAATTAATTTTTTTAAATCATTGTTAGGGTGATTGTGTGCCTTCATTCAAAATGAGCACATCCCTATTGTGCCTCAAAGATATTCAAACATTTTCGAGTCCAGTGCCTTTATTAGAATGTCTGCAAGTTAGTCCTCGGTCAACACGTACTCTAAAGAGATTATTATCTCTTTCACCAATTCATGAATGAAGTGGTGTCTAATATCTATATGTTTGGTTCTAGAGTGTTGCACTGGGTTTTTGAAGATTTGTATTGCACCTGAGTTGTCGATGAACAAGTTCATAATTTCTTAAGATAACTCGTGGTTTGCAACCATTTGTTTCATCTAAAGTAGTTGTGTTGACCCACTTCCAATGACAATGTACTCTACCTTAGTGGTTGACAATGAAATGGAATTCTTCTTGCGATTATGCCAAGAGACTAGGCAATTATCTATGTAAAAGCATCCACTACTGGTGCCTTTCTGATCATCTACATTTCTTACCCAATTAGCATCTGAGAATCCAGCTATTGTTGGGTTTGTATCAAATGGATATCAAAGGCCAAAATTAATTATCCCAGGACATATCTAATAATCATTTTAGCTACCTTCAGATGTGATTCCTTAGGTGCTGCCTGATACCTTGCACATGCAGCTACACTAAAGGAAATGTCAAGTCTGCTAGCTATTAGATATAGCAGACTGCCTATTATACTCTTATATTCGGTGGAATCAATGTCAACTCCATCAAGGTCTTTAGTAATTTTCTCACTCATGCTAATAGGAGTGTTTAAGGGTTTAGACTCAAAAAGTCCAAACTTGGATACTAGATCCTTAGCAAATTTAGATTGGTTTAGAAATATCCCATTTGTTGTTTTCTTGATCTGTAATCCAAGGACGAATTGAAATTATCCCTCCATACTCATTTTGAATTTGGATTTCATTGTGTGTGTAAATCCATGTACCAATTCTTCGCATGTTGACCCAAAAATAATGTCATCGACATATATTTAGGCAATGAGTATGTGACTATCATTTTTCTTAATAAAGAATGTTTTGTCTATACTCTCCTTGATGACTTGATGGTCTATCAAGAACTTGGTAAGTCTATCATACCAAGCTCTTAGAGCTTGTTTCAATCCATATAGTGCTTTCTTCAACTTGTATACATGATTTAGTAGATGTGGATCCTTGAACCCTTTAGGTTGTTCAACATATACTTCTTCTTAATGTATTTCATTGAGAAATGCGCTTTTAACATCCATTTGATATAACTTAAATTTCAAATGGCATGCAGTGGATAACAAGATTTAGATTGACTCTAGTCTTACTACTAGTGCAAACGTCTCTTCGAAGTCAATCCGTTCAATTTGAATATAGCCTTTAGCAACAAGCAAACCTTATTTCTGATAACAGTTTCATGCTCATCCATCTTGTTCTTAAAAATCCATTTAATACCAATTATGTTCTTATCTTCTGGTTTTTTTAATAGGGTACCATACATCACTTTTTTAAATTGATTAAGCTCTTCTTGCATAGCTATGATCCAATCTAGATCATTTAGAGCTTCTCTTACTTTCCTAGGCTCAACTATTGATGTAAAGCACACGTGACTGATAAGATTTTCAAGTGGTTTCCTAGTTTTGACACCTTTATTTGGATCTCCAATTATATCCTTTGATAAGTGTTCCTTAGTTAATCTTCTTTGCTTAGGGTGTTTCACTTTATCAGTGTATATCTCTTTTGACTCACTTCCGGAGTCCTAGAAGGTTTCATTCTCAAGTGATTTGAGTTCACTTTGAGAGATTTCTTCCTTTTCCTCTTCCTTGTTGGGTTGACTCTTTAGTTAATCATCAATAATGACATTGATAGATTCTTCCATGGTAGAGGTTCTTTTATTGAAGACCCTATAGGCCCTGCTTTTATGTGAATATCCAAGGAAGATCCCTTCACTTTTGGAATCAAACTTGCCAAAGATTTCTCTATCTCTCAAGATATAGCAAGTGCTACCAAAAATTCTGAAGTACTTAAAGTTTAGTTTGTTGCCATTCCATAACTCATATAGGGCTTTTGAAGTGCTAGGCCTTAGGAACATCCTATTGCTTATGTAGCAAGAGGTGTTTACCGCTTTAGCTCAAAAAAATTTGGGAAGGTCTTTACTAGAAACATGACAGTTTCTATGTCTTATAAAGCTCTATTTTTCCTTTTAACTTCTTCATTTTGTTGGAAAGTTTTGGGTGCAAAGAATTCATGTTTGAATCCGCATTCATTACAGAAGCTAGTGAATTTGCTATTTTCAAATTCACCTCCATGGTCATTCTGAATTCTTTTAATTGTGAGTTCCTTTTCAATTTGTAGTTTGATACACAACTTTTTGAACTCATCAAATGCTTCAAATTTCTCTCTTACGAAATATACCCATGTGTATCTAGAGAAATCATCCACTATGACTATGAGTACCTTTTACTACCAAGGCTCTCGGTTGTTGTTCATTCGGCTAGCTCCATATGGATTAGCTCTAATGGTCTAGTGG
>JAOXJP010232008.1:0-10543 GCA_025762735.1 Platanus orientalis | reverse complement strand
CACACACACACACACACACATATATATATATATATATATATATATATATATATATATATATATATATATATATATCTATCTAAAATTTGTCTATATAGGGGCCCAGTCTTATATTGTCTTTTGTGGAATCCTAAAAGCAACCTCTATTTTTCCAATTGGTTCTCTCATTCACAACATGAAGACTTTTTTCAAAGACTCGGGTAATGGTCTGATTGAAGTCTTGGTAGGTTTTCCATGCTTGTTTGCAAATGAATATCCCAACCAAAGGTGTTTGAAGAGGCTGAGCAGGCTGCTTTCTACTTAAAAGACATTCCAAATCTTTCATTCTTTGAAAATTGTTTAAAACTCAGTATTGAACAAGATAAACAATCAGGGTGATATTACTGGAGAGATTTGAAGAGCTGAAGCAACAGTACAAAAAATAATAATTAGAAGGATAAGAGGAAGAGAGACAGTATCATGTCAGGAGAAGAAACCGAGACCAATCTGTTTTTGCTAGTCTTCTCCTTATTCCTGATTATAGGTACTATTTAAACAATCTCTATGTGTTTGCTTTCAATTTCTTAGCTTCTTATTGTTTTTTCAGCCGAATTTTGTCTTGGATAGAATTTCTCTCTTTCAAACAGTTGAACTTGAAGATTTCCAGGTAGCTATATTCTCACACCTTAGAAAATTTCAGTTTCCCTAATGATCTCTCTTTCTCTCTCTCTCTGATTTTATTTTCTCCTCCAATAAGAGTTTATTTTCGAATTACAAAAAATCCCTGAGCATCCTTGACTGAATTCTCTCCAAGGAGAATAAAGACTGTTTATTTCAATTTTAAGTTTAATAAAGCTTCTTATTATAAAATATCTGTTTTTAGCCCCACTTCTATTTTTCTTAATAAGTTTAAAATCTGTCATTTAGTTTAGGATTTTTTAAAGCTGTAAAATTTTCAGTTTATTCATATCTCTTTCAGACTTTTGAAGATTCTTGTACTCTTGTCTTGTGAAATCTGAAGTGTCTTTATCTTTATTTTTTGCATTATTATTTGTAATGTCAAATTTTCTCATCTAGTTCCAAAGTTTTTGAAGTTGCTTCTGTTCAATTCTCATTTAAATTCTAATGTTTCTGAATCTTCTTTTGCTGAATTCAAAACTCTAAAATTCCTCTGATGAAATAGGTAAGTGATTTTCTTTTTTCCTGCTCCCACAGGCCAGGTAGTCGCCGGAAGCTCTTTACAAACTGATAGAGAAGTTCTGCTTCGACTGAAATCATTTCTCCAAGAGAGCAACCGAGTCAACCAAAGCCCATATATGAAATGGAATGAATCTAGTTCATCTCCTTGCGATTGGCCAGAAATCTCTTGCAGTGGCAATGACAAAAGAGTCACCGGAATTAATCTCTCCCGCAATAACATCTCAGGCCAGATCTTTGGAAACTTGTGTGATTTAACTGAACTTTCTGAACTTGATCTCTCCAAGAACAGAATTAGTGGGCCCATTCCTGCTGCTTTTAACCAATGCAAAAATCTCAGATATCTAAATCTCTCTTACAATATCCTTGAAGGAGAACTGAACTTGACTGAATTAAATGGCCTAGAGACAGTCGACCTGACTGTTAATAAACTCTATGGTAGAATTCAATTGAATTTCCCGGCAATCTGCAACAAGTTAATCACTCTCAACATCTCGGAAAATTATTTTACTGGCACAATTGATAATTGCTTCGATACATGTTTGAATTTGCAGCATCTCGATCTCAGCTTAAACAATTTCAGTGGACAGATATGGTTAGGATTCCCAAGGCTGCGAGAGTTCTCTGCGTCCGATAACCAACTAAGCGGTGAAATCTCACCATCCATCTTCACTGAGAATTGCAACTTGGAATTTCTGGATTTGTCTGATAATAAGTTCTATGGACAAGTTCCAAAAGAAGTCTCAAATTGCAGGGGTTTGGTTTCTCTGAGTCTTTGGGGAAACAATTTCACTGGCCAAATTCCCTCTGACATTGGATTGCTATCAAATCTTGAAGATCTGTTCTTGGGAAACAACAATTTATCAAGACAGATTCCGGAATCATTGCTGAACTGCAGTAAGTTATCATTTTTAGATCTGAGCAAGAATAGTTTTGGCGGAGATATACAAGAAATCTTCGGAAAACTTGTGCAAGTGAAAAAACTTTCATTGTATGGAAATTCATACATGGGAGGCTTAAGTTCTTCAGGAATTCTCAAATTACCCAATGTTCATAGATTAGACCTCAGTTATAACAACTTCTCTGGTCCATTACTGCTTGAATTCTCTGAAATGCCAAGTTTAGAGTTCTTGATTCTTGCCTTTAATCAATTCTCTGGTAGTATACCACCTGAATTTGGCAACCTTTCACTCCAAGTACTCGATCTCTCTTCAAATAGACTGACCGGGCAGATACCTCATACTATTGGAAAACTAACATCTCTTTTATGGTTGATGCTTGCAAACAATTCGTTGACAGGAGAAATACCTCTAGAGATTGGAAATTGTAGGAGCCTGTTATGGTTAAACCTTGCGAACAATCAATTTTCTGGGAACATCCCTACTGAATTATCGAATATTGGTCGAAATTTCACTTCACGGATTGGATTAAATCTGAAAAGTCACCCATTTTCAGCTAGTTCTGGTGAGTGCTTACCGATGAAGCGGTGGCTTCCAGACTATAAGCCTTATAGCTTACTATTTACTCTACTTAGAAGGAGGAGTTGCAAAAGGATTTGGGATCGTTTACTTGTGGGGAATGTCCTCTTCCCAGGCTATCGCACTGGTTCAACAGTCGAAACACGAAAAAGCCTTGGTTATATCCAGCTCAATGGAAATAAATTTTCTGGTGAGATCCCTCCAGAAATTGGTAAGATGCAATATTTCAGCCTCCTCCACTTCGGAACCAATAATTTTTCTGGAAAGCTCCCGCAAGAGATTGCACAGCTGCCGCTCATTGTCCTTAATGTCTCTCACAACAGTTTTTCTGGTGAAATTCCATCAGAGATCGGCCATCTCAAGTCCTTACAGCACTTGGATTTGTCCCAAAACAATTTCTCTGGCGTGTTACCGGCAAGCTTAAACTATTTGACAGAACTGAGCAAATTCAACATCTCATACAATCCACTCATCTCTGGTGTAATTACATCAACCGGACAGTTGGCCACTTTTGAAGAAGAGTCGTTCATTGGCGACCCACTCTTACGATTTCCATACTTTATGAACAACAACACGGGCGGTGGAGTAAGCAAATCATCAAACTGGAGTACCGGCGAAGAGAAAAATATAGGGACCGACGGAAATCAAAAAGTAGTGACGGATGTGGTCGCGTTTATGGTGTTCTTCGCTGTGGGTTTCTGTTGCTCATTTTGTGTCGTGTTTAATCTTTGTTTAGATGTTAAAAATTGAATCTTTGCACTTTTGAATATTATTTGTTTGTTTGGATGTATCTAAGTTCGAGTTGTGAGTCTTGTGATTTCAGTTTTATTTGGATAATATAAGGCTAAGGCTACTATTGTAAATGACGAGACCTTCTGATCTTGCATTCTCTTTTGGGAAAAGAAAGGAAGTTTAGAAAAATATGGTTACTTGACCGTTTCACAAAATGTTGTGTACTTGGGTTAAGTAATGAGGCTCTCTTCCCCTGAACAGATTGGTCTTTTGAGGTGGACTGGTCGAAGTATTTAACATTGGTATAAGAGGTAGGCACCGTGTCTACAAACCATCATGCTATGTAGACGATGTCCACATTGGCTTACTCTGTGGTGGCACTCACTCTGGCTTCTCATCCAGGTAATCTTTTTCAATTTTGTGGTGGCTCTCACTCTGATTTAGGTAGCCCTTTTCACACTATAGCGGTTTTTACTCTGGTCCAAGTTGTCTTTTCTACAGGTTGCCCCCTCCATGACTCGAACTTGAGACGTGGTGCCTAGCTCTGAAACCAATGTTAAGTATCTCGACCATTCTACCTCAAAAGACCGACCTATTAAGGGGAAGAGGGTCTGATTACTTAACCTAGACACACAATACAAAAGGAAAAACCATTTGAGAGCTGAACATCATTTAAAGGAGAGGGAGAACGAGAGAAAAAAGAAGGGGGGGGGGGAGTAAAATTGAAAATTCATCAAGAAGTTGTCTTCCACTAGGGATTTTTCCAAGTCTCGAGTGAGATAAGCACAATCGAGTGGGTTCGGTACTGCCTCAATCAAGAGGGCTTGGGCAACTTTAACAATAACAACAAAAATAAAAACAAATGCAAACAAGTAATTGAATGTCAATGAACTTAGTTGCATTAATCAATGATGCTGTTTTAATGAATCCCAAACAAGAACTCTTGATCAAAATGCAAGTCTGAGTACAGGAACCAAAGGCTTTCGGGTGAGAGGGAGAAATGGTGTACAAGGGCTTTGGTGTGGGTTTTCAGGTTTGCAATTACACACTTCTTGTACGGATTTCACATTACATAGTGAAGAAGATTGTTTCTCTCCGGTGGATGTAGGCACATCGCTGAACCACGTAAATCTTTGAGTCTTCAATTTTTTCATGTTTTGATATTTTCTATTTATTTTCATGTTAATTTGTACTGGAATATTACTGTGAAACACAACAAGTGATATTAGAGTGCTGGTTTTTGGCCAAAGAGGATTGGAATTAAGAACAAGTTCTTGATTATCGGAATTCAATACTATAATAGGGAAATGATTATCGATGGCCAAATTTGAGGTGGAGCCCTTTGATGGGAAAAATAACTTTAGCATGTGGTAAATTATAGTTAAGATATTATGGTGCAACAAGGGCTAATCAAAGCATTATTTGGTAAGGAAAAAAGCCAGTAACCATGTCTAACGGTGATTGGGAGGAACTTGAGATGAAGGCTGTAAGCACCATCCGCTTATGTTTCACACCATCCACTTATGTTTCACACCAGAGGTAAAGTACAATGTTTTGAATGAAACCTCTACTCTAGGATTATGAAAAAAATTAGAAAATTTTTATATCTCAAAATCGCTCTCAAATAAATTGTTTCTAAAAAAACTATTAGATCAATTGTGGATTGAGAAAAGAACTAATAGTTTGGATCATCTCAATGTATTTAATAAAATTATTACGCAACTGTTAAGCGTTGAGGTGAAAATTGAAGAGGAGAACAAGACACTTCTTCTTTTGGCTTCTTTTTTAATTTTCTTTGATACACTTGTGACCACATTATTAGTTGGGAAAGACACTCTCAAGGTTGATGAGGTGACAACAACTTTATTGGAGACTGAAACACTTCGAAAGCTAAGAAACGGTTCTCACGTAGAAGGGTTGGTGGCTAAGGTTGAATCAAGCCATCAACATGGAAAAAGCAAACAAAGAGAGGTCAAGTTCGAAATCAAAGGGAAAGAGCAGCAAATTCGAGTGCTATTATTGTTAAAAGGGAGAACACATGAAAAGACATTGCAGAAAATGCCAAAAAGATATGGAGGAAAAGAAAAAGAAAAAAGAACAGTCTTCAAATCAAACTAATGTTGCAGTAGACAATTCAGATAGTGATGGAGATCTTCTCTCGGTCAGTACATGTACGAATTATCTGGTTGAAACGTGGATTTTAAATTTCGATTGTTTTTATCACATATGCCCTTATAGGAAATGGTTTGATACTTACAGTCCTTATAATGGTAATATTGTTCTAATGGGTAATAATGCGGCTTGCAAAACCATTAGAATATGAACCATTAAAGTTAAAATGTTTGATAGCATGGTAAAAAAACTTGGGGAGGTTAGGCATATCTCGGATTTAAAGAAAAAATTAATTTCCTTAGGTGCATTAGACTCGAATGTATATACCTTCATGGCAATGGGTGGAGTCCTTAAAGTCACTAAAGGGGCTATGGTTGTCATAAAAGGAAAAAAAGAAGAAAATTTATACAAGTTGATAGGGAGTACAACTATAGGTGGAGCAGCTGTAACCACTCCCATTGATTGTGATACTAATGACACCACTCTATGGCACATGAGGTTAGACCATGTGAGTGAAAAATGATTGTTGGAACTTCATAAATGGAATTTTCTTACAAGGGTGAAAACATGTAAACTAAGGGTTACTTAATTGATTGTATCCATCCAATAGGGTAGGTTAAGATTGAGTACCCTCTCAACTCAGCCATAAGTTCTCGGATAACAGGACCAGCTAAGGTGCAGGCAACCGACGAGTTAATGTTCTCTTAGTTGAGAGAGAAGGTGAGAAGGGAAAGAAAAAGGGTTTCTCAAGGGTTGTGGGCTATGATAGAGTGTGCATGAGAGATGAAAGCTTATAGCTTTCTATTCTTTCATTATCGTGAAATTGTTTCTGTGTGGTTTTATAGTTTTTTTTCCCATTTTGGGTTTTCCATGTAAATCCTTGTGTATTGTGGTTTCTTGTTTATTTGTTTGTTTATTATACCTTTATCATTGCATCCCAATAAACTCACATCAAGAGGGTTACGATCATGATACTTACTTAGTCATGTGTCTCTTCTCACACCCTGCCAACTCCTCACGACCTTTCTTCTTCGTTCTCTTGTCTTCTCTTTTCTTTTTCCCTCTTCTTTCTTTTCTCTGTCTTTCTCCTTTTATTCATCTTTTCTTTCCTTTCTCTGGTTGCAAGGTTGGGGTCATTCGGTTGAGTGACCCGACACCCCTCCCTCTTCTTTGCCTTCTTTTCCTTCTTCTTCTTTCCTTTTATTTTGTTCGCTAGGGGGTTTTGGGGGCACCATTGTTGCTCCAATAAGTAACCCAATGTATCCCCCTGCCTCTCTTAGGTAGTGTTTAGATAGACTTCTTGGAGCCAACTTATGAATTATAAGGCTCTAAAAGTCATAAGGCAGTGCTTGTTGGCTTTTAGTTAACAAAAAAAAACGAAGTAATTTAATACTAAGCAAAAAGTTGAATGGTCATGATAACACATGTAGGCTATCTAAGTTAAGTGGTCATGAATAAATGTGGTAGATATTGAATGGTCATGATAACACATGTTTCAATATACTCCACATGATAAAGATTATATTTTATTGCTTATTGTGCACTCTTAAAGAGATGAATTTATTATGTGACTCTTGAAAAGTGAGCGTTGAAGAGAAATTTGTCATGCTTTTATATACTATAGGCCACAATAAAAGGAATCGAGATATGGGAGATAGATTTTAATACTTTGGAGAGATAATTAGTCGAATATTTAAAAATGTATTGATGACAATTCTGATGTATTCAATGGAAATCATCAAATTTACTTTACCATTAGAATGTATTCCTCTACAAATATGAGTAAACTGGAAATACTATAATCTTTTCAAGATATTTAATAATTTATAATGTTATATTAGATGTGTGTTTATTTATTTATTCAATTTGACAATCTGACTATGATTTTATATTATGCAAAAGGATTGTATTGGAGCCATAGATGGTAGTCATATTCCTGCTGAAAACAAATTCCGTATATAGATAAAAAGGGGGTTTGTACTTAAAATAAAATGAAGGCTTACTCATTTGACATGTGATTTACTTTTATTGTTGTTGGATGGGAATGGACGATAAATGAGTCATGGAAGCTATTAATATACCACATTTGAAATTTTTTTTTGTACCTCCAAGTAAGTGTTAGTTTAAGTGATATTTACTTTCTTTAATAGGTAAACTCAATAGTCACCAAGTTCTTTTTAAACATTTGTATAGGTAAGTACTATGTTATCTATGCCAGATATCCTAACATGCATAGGTTCCTTGCTCCTTATCATAGCATCCGCTACCACCTATAAAACTTTCAATGTGGAAACTCTAGAAGAACAATGAAGGAGAAATTTAACTATATTCATTAATTACTTGGAAATATTATTGAACGCTGCTATGAAGTGTTGAAGGCTTATTTTCCCATCCTTAAATTAATGCCACCATACCCTTTCACAATACAACGAAATATAGTTGTTGCTGTAATGGAAATTCATAATTTCATTTGCCAAGAAGCCATAAGAGATGAACTTTTTGATGAATATGAAGATGAATAACATATAATGGAGGAAGAAGACTCAGGTGAAGAAGATGTGAATGAACAAAACCTAAATTAGTTCATTCAACACCATGATTTGGAGGAAATGGGGAATTTTAAGGATAGGTTGGCTGATGCAAGTGATGGTTTGTACGATTAAAAAAATATAATATTTGCATGTATTATATGAGGTTATGAACAATCTTTGGAAACTTTTTATTGATTTACGATTAAATGATTTAAAAAAAAACATTATTTGGATATTTACATGAATGTTTACTTCAAATAAAAATTGTTTGAGAAATTGATGATAATGGACTGATTTAAATATAATAATGATATGATCTTATTCAGATTTGATATATTTATGTGGAGAGGGCCAAATGAAAATACATTTGACAAAACTTTTGAAAACTATGACATGCGTTTTCATTGGTACCCAAAATTGGGGTATTTTCATGATAATTGCAATTTCTCTTGAATGTGATGCCTGAGATAACTTGTTAATAGGGGTTGCCTAATGTGTATATATATATATAAGGTTAAGATACATGGGGATTAGTTAATAGATGGTAATACATGTATACAAACTTATATATTATGTATTAAAAAATTATAGGTAACTTTTAATGAGTGCAAACCAAATGCATATATTGATTTCTATTAACAGAGAAGTTACTTATCAAATATGCAAACCAAACGTTTAATCTAACTCAATATCAACTTATCTGACAAACAAATAATTACTTATTTATAAGTAAAATATTTGTTTAAGTGATAAGTTATAAATAAGTTTAAACAAACAAAACCTTATTTATTTTACTTTTGTTTTTAAAACAAATGTTTTCTCCAAAATACCCCTAAAGGGGTTGGGGTATTACATACATGCTTTTAGAAAATCATAACTACACCGTTTCACACGAGGAATAACTATTTGAGAGCTGGCCATCGTTTCAAGGAGGAAAAAAGAAAGAAAGAAAAACTTAAAATTCATTGAGAAAACTTAGAATTTTCTAACCAAAATTTTCTTAGTATGATCATTATAGCAAGTACATGCGATGTAAGTAGGGTTATGCCCTATCAAGGGGCTACCAGATCTTTTTAGTCTGTGTTGCATCACAAACAATTGGACCCATTTGATATGTGCTTATAGGAAATACGGTTTTCTACGAGGCTCGTTCAACGTTTTCTCTCTATAAAAAAAATGTTTTAGCCAGGTGGAGAGATGGCATGGCCAATCGAGACTATTTATCTACAAAGGGCCTTCATGTACAATGCTGTTTGACTATGTTGCCGCCCACACCTACCGTTTGAAATCTTTGATATTCTGTCAGAGATGAAGAAAGGGTAAGACGAATATCTCTCTTTTATTCAGGTCTTACTTAGGAGATTACCAAGGGTCAATTAAGCTATATTTAGTATAACCATCCAGTCTATCACCTTCTTTTTGACAAGCACAAAAAGTATTTGTTGACCTGACGCTTACAGAAATAAGGTCATCTAGTTGGGTTGATTTTGACAGGGTCCTGGCCCTCTACATGTGCATCACATGTGTACGACCTGTTAGATTGAGAACATAAGATTATATTCTACTTTAGTACCCTGTGTACTGCAACCCATAAATAAACAAAATGAAGAAAAAAACTTAACCCACGTTCTAATATTGAGCAATAACGGGATCGATTAGCTTCACCTCATTTCTGTTGCCCTTTTCTTTAGGGTATCTGCTTAAGGAGCTAAATGCAGTGTCACCTCATCTTCAATTGCTTCCTTAGTTACTGTAGAATAACAAAAATGAAAAATATTACAAAAAGCCCAACCTCGTTCTAAAGAAAATGTTACCAAAAACTCAAATTTATGCTTACTAAAGGTTGGTCAGTTATTATACATTTGTCTTTAATTCAATTGCATTTAGAACTATTAGTAAGGCTGCGTTTGGCAGCCCCCAGTAATATAATCATTTCATTTGAGTTTCTCAAGGTTTTTGTAACTGAGATGGTTTGTAATGAACACATTCAGATTTACACCGATTTGTGCATATTAACACAAGTCATTTCATTTTATAGAAAGACCTAAGACGACTTCATTTCTAATTGTTGTTAACATATCAGTATATATTTGAATGAGATCATTACAAACCATAACCTCATGGCAATGAATGCTTGAAGTGGCTGCCAAACAGGCTATAACTCAATGATCATCATCATTATTAAGTAAAAAAAGATAAAAGATCAAGGTGTGAATCCTCTTTCCTTTTTTGCTTTCCCTCATGGTTTGACAATATGGATTATAGCCTTTAAACCAAATTCAAGCACGCCATGACTAGAAGTTTAAAGTTTAAACGCATCTATGGGGGTCTTTCCGCGTCTATGGGGGGTCATTACGCGTCAAACAGGGTTCTTGGGTCCTTCCTGGACTGATATCCTCTACGACACCCCCCTCTGTGACGCACGAGGGCCAAGGCAGAGGGGGGGAATCAATTCACTTTTGGAGTTGTCACTTCACCCCCAAAAAGTGAATTGATTCCCCCCTCTGTCTCGGC
>JAOXJP010232007.1:0-10543 GCA_025762735.1 Platanus orientalis | reverse complement strand
CGGAAACTTGGAAAATTTTTAGGGAACTGCTAGTCGCACCTCAACATTTTCTGTATACACCTCATTTTTTTTTTCTTTTATACCATTCCTGTCATCCCTCTCCTACCAAAATCACTCCTCCCTCCCACACCTCCGGCGTTTGGCAGTTGCAACGACCCTCTGGCACCCCCTCCTCTCTCTCTCCCTTCCCTTCCCTCTCTCTCCGTCCCTCTCCCGCACTCCCCTCTCTCTCTTTCTCCCTCTCCCGCACTCCCTCCTCTCTCTTTCTCCCTCTTCCCATTTCTCTCTCCCTCTCTGTCCTCCGGCAACCCTCTTCCTCTCTCTCCCTCCCTCTCCCACACTCCCCCTCTCTCTCTTTCTCCCTCTTCCTTTTTCTCTCTCCCTCTCTCCCCTCTGGCACCCTCCTCTCTCTCTCTCTCCTCCCTCTCCCACACTCCCACTCTCTCTCTTTCTCCCTTCTCCCCTCTCTCCCCCCTCTTCTGCACTTCCCCCTCTCTCTTTCTCCCTCTTCCTCTCTCTCTCCCCCCTCCTCTCCCGCCCCCAACCTCCCTCCCTATTTCTTTTTTTTTTCCCTGTTCCGACTGTAGTTGCCGACCAAGGCAACCCTCACTTGGCCAGCCCAACCGAACAAACTGGTGTTCCAACCTACGCCAGCTTGTTCGGTTAGGCTGGCTGAGCGGGTAGACCCTGCTCGGTTGGGCTAGCCGAGTGGGTGTTACCTTGCTCGGTAACAACAATCGAACACGTAAAAAAACAAAAAAAAAAAATCAAAAAGTTATCAACCTCTGAGTTGCCACCGAGGGACCACCGTCGTCGGCGTCGGAAATGGGTGAGGTTTGGGAAGAAGGGAGGGGTATTTTAGGTAAGAGAAAGAGTTGAGGAAGGGGTATAAAAGGAAAAACAATAAAAAAATTTAAGTGAGGTAAGTTCAGAAATTTATGTGGTGTAAATAGCAGTTCCCAAATGTTTATGACCTCGTATATTTTGGAGATCACTCTCTCCCGTGTAGGTCCAGCATAACACCTCGTCCACATGCAGGGGCTAGGGTGCGGGTTTGGGTGCAGGCAGGAGTTGGGCGCTTGAGGTGTACTTTCTATTTCATAGGTATGCATCATCACAATAGGGGTTGCAACATTCCTTTACAATGGTTAAGATGTATTCTCATGGAATCTGATTTAGTTGCGACTAATGGGTCCATTATAGGACCAGTTTGTGATTGAGTTAGGTCTGCAACTGAACATGAGATTTATGGTCCACAATTGAACTAGAGTCTGGCTTGGGAGGTCTGCAACTAAGAGTCACTAGGCTAGTTCAAAATGAAATCCACGGCCGGACTCGAAGCAACAATTGAGGACCATGGGTTGTAAGTTTACGATTGAGGTCCATTAAGGCTCGGTCCGCGACTAAACCCAAGCTGTAACTAGGATCATTCGCGGGTGGGATGGGTTTAGTCGGAGACAACCCAAAACATCCAAAACAAAGCTTGAAAGGCAAGTTAACCCATATAAAGCCCACATCTCACCTTAGGAAAGGCCAAGTCATGGTTGGAAGCCCAAATTAATGTTCACCAAGAATTGAAAATAGAGAAGAAGAAAGAGAAAGGGCAGTCATTAAAGACATCTTTCTCCCTCTATTGGATCAACACGTCCCTTGATGAGCCCTACTTTGCATACTTGGGTTGGAAAACCACCTCAATACAAGTGTGTTCTCATAGAAGAACCTCCACTCAATTGATGATGTGTACCTTGTCTTCTTAACTCGGTTTTCACATATGCTAAAGAACTTGACAAGTAGAAACTCTGAAATTTTCTTATAATTTGGACATGTTTTCATCAACATTTTCAACACCTGACTCTAAAAGGGAAATACGTTATAAAAGGGGGTATTATACATCTCTGCTAGGTAGTGCAAACCCTTTGAGAGATAGAGAATTGATTATGAGGTTACTTGTATCCTAGAGGTAGCATGGCACCCTCCTTAGCACAATCTTATGGGAAGCCTTGATTATCTTCAAGAAATGTAATAATGGCACCTTTATGTCTTGGGTCTCTCAGTTTTAATTTTATTAGATTAAAATTACTTGATTTTTAAGATTGGAGAATTAATTGATTAATTTGAATTATTAGATTCATAGATCCAATAATTTAAAGATAGGTCTATGCTCACTGTAGGCACAAGCACGAATGTGAACCCTTTTTCCCCCGATTCCAACGTTTATAAGTTCAATGCAAAGAATGCCAAGAGATAGGAATGTCGGTTCTTGTATTGACTTCAACATCTTGAAGTCAAGTATGTATTGAATGATGAACTTCCCACATATCTTGCCCCTGCTGGAACCACTGAAGCCAGGATTAGAGTGGTTGTCAATGCTAAAGAGAAGTGGGATTGTGATGATCAAACTTGTAGTTACCATCTCTTGGAATCATTGATTGATAAGTGTTCGATTAGTTCTCCAAAAAATTGGAGACAGCTAAGGAGCTCCAGAAGCTCTAAGAATAGTCTATCTTAGAAAAGAGTCTGACTACTAGAAGTTCCAAGTTCAGAACTACTTGGAATATAAGATGGTCGATAATAGGCTCATTCTTGAGTAGATTAAAGAGTTACAAAATATAGCCAAATCTATATCTGTTGTCGGCATGCCACTCCCCCTAAAATTTCAAGTTAATGTAGTAATCGCTAAACTTCCACCATCTTGGAAGAATTACAAGCTTAAGTTGATGCACAAGAAAGAAGGCATATCCATAGAAGTCTTAAAGCATCACTTAAGGATCGAAGAGCTTCACCTTGAAAAGGGGAAGAAAAAAGATCATTTTTTAAAGCCCACATCTTCGTGAACAAGTCTGGCAATAAGAAACCACTGAAAAAGAAGTGGTTTAAACTAAAGTCCAAGAAAGGAAAGAATCCCTTCAAGATGACAAAGTCAAATTCACTAACTTCAACTGTGGAAAGCCAAGTCACATTGCTCGTGATTGCTGCAGTAAGAAGATTGTCAGTACAAGTAAGGATAAGGGAAAGAAAATTTCTAAACTTGAGAAGACAATTGCCATGATCATTGAATTAAATTTGATTAGAAGGGAAGTTGAATGGTGGCTAGACACTAGCATTGCACACCACATTTGTAATGATAGGAACCTATTTAACTCCTATGAAATTGTAAATTGAATGAACATGTACATAAAAAAACTCCATTAATTCCAGTGTCAATGGCAAGTGAGAGATTGAGTTAAAATTCACTTCTAGGAAGTCTCTATCTCTTCAACAAGTCATACATGTCCCAGTCATTAGGAAGAACCTCATCTCAGGGTCTTTGTTGGTCAAGCACGGATTTAAGATGGTGTTTGAATATAATAACGTTGTACTGATTAAGAATGGTGTATTTGTAGGGAAAGATTTTGTCACTTGTGATGTGTTTAAGTTAAACACTATTAATGAAATACCAAGTTCTTCTACTTACATGTATGGATTAAGGAATCTATGACATGGTAGATTAGGTCATGTTAATTATAATAAAATTAGGTGGATGATTGAATTAGGTTTAATCACTAATCTTAGAGATTTGTCTAATGATAAATATGAAATCGCAAAAGATCAAGATCTAATGATCCTAGTGGGGGTCAATAGGAACTGACCAATTTCTTCAAACTTATTTTACTATTAAGTTCAATTATAAATTCTTCTTAGTTTTTGCTATTTAGTTAATTGAATATGCAGCAAAATATTAAAGATAATCACTTAGAAGCATGTACCTGAATGCTATCATAGACCACTATATTACATCATGCACTATAGAGAGCTATAGTAGAGTGGGAAATAGGATGATAGATTCTTCTAAGAGACATTAACACTAAATATACCAAAAGAACAATTGCACAAATGATAGTTAAAGAATGCAAACAATCATACAATAACATCAAGTTTTATTGTGGTTTGGCACTCTGAGGCTACGTTTACTCTCAAAGGCTCTTACCCCTAGCCTGTTAATTTTATTAGTAGTTCTCTTAAACTATTACAAAAAAAAATTACCAAACTATAATTCATTTACAAGTTCAGTGCGAATCCATTCACATTGTAAATAGGCACATAGTGACTCCGGTGAATGCACTCCATCAGTGGCTCTGATAGATGCTTCAGAATCTGATCTTGGCTCCGGTAAGTGCTGGTGAATCCACCTCTAGTGACTCTGGTGAAGGCTATGAGTTTGGTAGAGTTATGGAACTCCTTTCATAGTTTGGGTACCTCTAAGAGCTGCCACTGGTCCTACGAGCCGGTTGAACATCCTTTGTGTCGTGCAGGGGCTACATGTCTAATATGGCCTTTACTTTTATTGGGTTAGCTTCGATCCCCCTCTAGGAAACCATGAACCCCATGAATTTTCACACCGAGACCCCGAAGGCGCATTTGGTCAAGTTCAACTTCATGTGATACTTTCGTAGGACCCCGAAGATTTCTTTAAGGTCTCTAAAGTGTCCTTCGGCTCTCGAGCTTTTTACTAGCATGTCATCGATGTATACTTCTATGTTCCTCCTGATTTTCTCATTGAACATAGTGTTTACCAGCCTTTGGTAGGTGGCCCTGCATTTTTTTAGGCCGAACGGCATTACTTTGCAAAAATATAGCCATCAATCAATGATGAAAGATGTCTTCTCCTGCTTGGGCTTGTACATTATGATCTGATTGTATCTAGAGAAAGCGTCCATCAAACTGGGTAATTAGTGCCTGGAGGTAGAATCGACCAAGGTGTCAATTCATGGTATGGGGAAGATATCCTTTAGGCATGCTTAGTTCAAGTTAGTGAAATCCACGCACATTCTCCATTTTTCATTTGCCTTCTTAACCAGCACCACGTTTGACAGTCACTCAGGGTAATGCACCTCTCAAATGAATTTGGCCTGTTAGAGCTTATCGACCTCTTCCAAGGTGTCTTTTTTCCTATAAGTGGCAAAGCTTCTTCTCTTTTTAGGCTAACATTCAACTTGTGCACCATGATCTCTAGATTAATCCCGACCATGTTCTTGTAGGTCTAGGCAAATACATCTTTATTTCTGGCTAGCAGGGCTAACAATTAGCATCGAAGATCACTTAAGAGATGACCACCAACTCGAACAATCCGCTTAAGGGAAGCATTATATAATCTGAACTCGAGTAGATCTTCTATAGGCTCAGGTGGTCTTGACCTATTTTCCTCCTTGACTTCTAAGTCTTCAATAACGAAAGTTTCCTTTTGTTGGCCACTACTTAGGGAGGTGTTGTAGCATTCTCGAGCTATTTCCTTGTCACCCTTAACCTCGCTTACTCCATGCTCCATGGGAAACCGCATCATTAGGTGATACATTGAAGTGATGGCTCTCATTTGATTGAGGGCCAGTCTCCCGAGGATAGCATTATAGGCCGAGGAGCAATTCACCACCAAAAAATCTACTTCTTTAATGGTTTCCCTCAACCTAACTCCCAATGTCATGAGCATGGTTATGGATCCTATCGTGAACAATATATCCCTAATAAAACCTAAGAGGGATAACATCACCAGTTGGAGCTTCTCTTTTGCTATCCCTATCTATTTGAAAGCTTATAGGTACAAAATATCAACGGAACTCTCATTATCAATCAGTACTCATCGGGTTTTCTAACCCATAATCATTGCAGTGACAAATAGTGCGTTGTTGTGGGGTTGATGCAACCTGACGGGGAGTCCTCTTCGGGGAAGTGATTGGGGGGTCCAACCTTCCAGTTTCTTGGTCAGCCTTTTGGTCATGTATAAATGCTTCTTTCCTTAGGATTCTAGGCTCTCATAATATGAGCCTTTCGAGTTGAGTTCGATTCTCCCCCACTTAAAAACCCCTTACCTTTATCCAAATCTTGCTTAAGGGTTGTTGTTCATGCGGGTGCCCCCCATCCTGACGGAATGGTACCTAGTTCGGCCTACTTGTTTGTTTTTCGACCATAAAATGACGTGGCCTCCCTTGCTTGATCAGGTTATCTATCTGTTTGTTGAGGTCAAAACACTCCTTGGTGTTATGACCATGGTTCTGATGGAACCGACAATATTTGTCCTTCGATCTCTTTGCTGGGAGAGCTTTGAGTTTTCCTAGCCACTTCAAAGTCGGATCATCTCAGATCTCCATGAGGACCCACTCAAGCGGCACATTAAGTGGGGTCTACTTTTGGAATCGAGATGCAAATGTGTTCGCCTTTTGCTCAGGCTTGTGTGAAGGCTCTTTGTGCCCACACCCTTGGTCGGCCCTCAGAGTCCTTCTATTCTTTTCCTCTTCTAGGTCCCCACTTGGTTTTCTCCATCTCAGTCATTACGAGTGTTCATAGTGTCTTCAACATTCATATGCTTTTGTGCCTTAATCATCAACTCCTCCATGTTGTTTGGTGGGGATTTAGACAGAGAGAAGAATAACTTAGAGGGATGTAACCCTCCCATGAAGGTGGTGAGCACTACCTTCTCGTTAACATTGTCCACTTGTAATATTTTCCTATTGAATCGAGTGACATAGTTCTATAATGACTCTCGTCATTCTTGCTTAATGTTTAGAAGGTAAGTTACAGATTTTTGGCATCTTTGGCCATTGATGAAGTGGCTCACAAACTACTTGCTGAGGTTCATGAAAGTGTTGACTGTTTGTGGCTTCAGTTTTCCAAACCAGGCTTGAGCTGAGCCTTTGAGGGTTATTGGGAAGGCTTTACACATAGTCTCTTTGGGCATGACTTGGAGATGCATCAGGGTTTTGTATGTTTCCAAATGATCGAGTAGGTCCTTTATCCCATCGAACATGTCCATCTAGGGAGCCCTGAACTTGTTGGGGAGAGGACAACTCATTACCTTTGTTGAAAAGGGTAAATCGGTCCTCTGAACTAGGTCTTTCATGGTGGCAGAGTCATTTCCCTTCACTGCTTACATTACATCTCTCAATTGATTTTGAACCTCTCTCAGTTGCTTTCTCCATAGGCCATGAGATAGCTTGTGTTCCTCCTCTTGGCTCCAGAAGCTTGGTTGGACGATCGAAGGTCTTCTTGACTCGGTGGCTTCAGTCTGCCCCATTCTTTCCCTTTGTTGGCTTTCGGATGAATATGGGGCTTCGTTTTGTTGTCCTTCTAGAGGCGTTTGCTTGTTCTGAGCAAAAAGCCTCTAGAGTATTTGCTGGTTTTACTAGGTCATCTCTCGCATGCTCCATGTGAGGTCCTGGACCTATAACTCGAGGTTTGCTCCACCTGCTTCCGCATCTTGCTAGTTTTGGAGGTCATTGTCACCCTCGATGTTTTGGAAGGTGACATTTCTTCTGATGTCCATGGATCTGGTTTCTACTATGTACTCTTAGTCCAAGGAAACCAAGTTAGCCACTTGTTTCTCACAGACGATGCCAATTAATGATACCGAAACCTGAAGCCAGGCGTCACCAAATGAGCATAAGGTATGACTGACTCACGGATGATCACCTGCACATAAGAGGAGAAAGGCACCAATGTGGTACTAGAAGAGGACTCTCTGACGACAAGTTAGTAATACTCCATGAAAATAAGAGAGTTCATAGGGAAGATGTTCTTACCTTTCATCATAGGTGGGGTCCCTTGTACAGTGGGATGTGTAACCTTGATCTATGATCCTGTGACATTCAGGTGAGAGTTTGTTGAGATCCGGTCGTTGATTAGCCAAGATTCTTACTAGTCTACCACTTTATATTTGGGGGACTATGATCTTCCGTACACATGTCTCTAGCTGTCACCCCATATCCTCGTGAAGGATCCCAAAAAGATTATTTGTCTCCCAATTTGCTTAATCAAAGACAATGATCCTGAGAGGCTTTTGGCTAGCTCAACCGTATGATAGGTGTTTGGTTCAACTCAGGCTGTATCTCTCAATCAAATGCTCATTGTCTCGAGTAAGATTGTTGCTTCCCAAGGGTGTGTTCTTGGTCGGGTTAAAGGTTTGGTTGGGATCTAAGTTTTATCCCTATCAAATACTAACCCTAAAATCTTTAGGGTTAGTTTTCAAAAGAATGAAGAGAAGAAAAAAAAAATTAAGGCTCTAATTTCCAAAACCTTAAAAAAGAAACCTTTATTTATCAATATTCTTTCTTTAATTACATGTCAAACGCCCATTCTTTGTGATAAGGAATGTAACTAAAAACCATAACAGTCTAACAACCTATATAAATCCTAAACAAATTCAAATTAAAACTAACAAAGTATTAAAAACCTCAAACTAATAAAAACTCTTATTATTAACTAAATAACTTAAATAAATTAATTTAATAATTAATTCTATCAAATTTAATATGAGTAACGATGAAAATCAAACACATGGTCCAATGGAATTGTCAGACCACGTATACACTTTTTATCCAAAAAAAAGAATCCTCTAATGTAGTGGGCCAACGTGACCACTGGAGAATCTTCTATACCATATATTAAAGCAAACGGGGAATCTACTGTTGATAAGAACAGTACTTTCTCCTCATGCGGCCATGTTTTTTTAAGTTTATTGGGCGGTAATTCCTTATTTTATCTTTGCTTCCTCTTTCTACCGCCTTAGCTTTGCATTAATGTCGCTGATTTTTTTTTTTTTTTATAATTTTTTTACCCCTCTAACATGTGAGGTGTTGAATACGTTGGTTTTCCTCTTATAGTTATCTTTGCTTTAAATGACCTGATTTTCATCTCTTTTTTTACTCCCTCCTACCACTTTAACTTTGCATTAATGTTGATGATATTTTGTCCTTTTATACTTTTTTATATGCCAGGTGTCGAATACATAAAGTAAGCTTTTTATTTTTTAATTCATTTATCTTTGTATTGGTTTCCCTTTTTCTTTACTCTTCCCTCCGTCTCTAACACGTGTTGAACATTTAATAAACAAATTTTATTTTATTATTAATCTTTCATCTTAATGTAACCCGTTTTCTCACTTTCTCCCACTCTTATCAGCCATGTTTTAATCTCTTTATTTCCTCACCTATGAGTTCACATCATCTCCCGTGTGACAGGATGGATATCACACTACTACACCTCTCTGTTAAGGATGTTGACAAAATGCCAGACAAAGTCACAAAGGTTACATTAAAACAGGTACTTATTGATTTTATATTTATCATAATACCCTCATTTGATTCATATGTGTTGACCACCTAAGCACCCTTTGTCAGTTGCCATTCACTGATTGGTAACGGTGTCATATCTGTCCATTCACTGGAGATGATTCGAAATTCTCCTCTCTGTGTCCAATGTGTTGAATGTTTAATGGCAAACTCTATTTGTTATTATCTTTCTTTTCAATGTACCCGATTTTCCCTCCCTCTTTTATTATTAGGGAAAGTATCTGCTGCATTCAAATGGTATATTCCTTCGTGTACCCACACCACAGACTCCTTAGATATTTATTTTAGTACCTCTTTTAAATAAGGAGCAAATGTTGATTCAAACATTTTTTTTATGGTTTTATCTCCATAAAACCCATTTTTTGGGTATCTATTTTTTCATTTAATTTTTAACAGTTTTAACCCTATACACCTCACCTATTTGAATTTAATTTTTTTTTTTTTTTTTGTTTTAATCTTGAGAAACACACACATACACACATACATTCCGGATTTTGTGCATGCAAAATCCATGTTTAAAGGTATGTGAACACTCACATCAATATTGAAAAGTGAAACACATGCCCCAAAAAATGCAAGTCACTTTTAAATGCTGATATGAGTGTTTCCAACTCCCAACACACATTGTTCAAGGATTCTGTTAGGAAACCTTATATCCTTTAACCCAATGAGGCTTTTCTATCATCGGTGTAGAAAAACGCCTAAGTCAATGGGTAGCCACATCAACATCAAAAGTGATTTACACACCCCCAAAAAATGAAAATCACTTTTAGCATTGATGTTTCCACCCGCTTGACCATCGGTGGAGGCAAGCAAAGGTTAGGGTTGGCATATAAAATCCTCACCACTTTTAACCTCATTTCTTCATATGATACCATGATCCATACATTTGCAATTACAATCACTTTTAACCAAATCCATTTCATTGAATCCTTAAAGAAATTGGTGGAAGCACTAGTCTTCTATCTGCTGCAGTAGAATACTACTATTCTACCAGTTGCAGCAAATATAATCGACAAGTGACAATTGTTGAAGTTTAGTTATTGAAGTTTCTAAGCACTTGCCGCAAAGAATATGATTTGTGAAAAAAAGACCATTTGAGAGGTTGTTGAGGTGTGGCTCTGTGCTTTTCCACTAGGGTTGCAATTCGTGTTGGCAAGCCAGGTTTCTGTCACATCAAAGCGAGTCGAGCCGTGTTGACCCAAAACATGTTTAAAATCAACTCTAACCAGCTTATTTCATGTTGGGTTCACGGTTTATGTGGTAATTCACATTGATGGGTTAGATTCGTGTCATGTCAAGTTAAGGGTATAAGACTACATGGGTCAACTTGAACCCAACCAATTTATTAATCGTGTCAAGGTTTTGAGTTGGGTTCATTTCAGATTCACGGGTCATGTTAAACATTGCCACCCCTTTTCTGAAAATCTATTTCACCCACTCAA
>JAOXJP010232006.1:0-24543 GCA_025762735.1 Platanus orientalis | reverse complement strand
TTCATTACTTAACTATTTAGCTGGCTTGGTCCTCAAGCTTGACTCAATTAATTGCTTCAATTCTTCTAAAATTAGCTTCAAAGTCATGTCACCAATCTTCTAGCAAATTTCGGCTAAGGAAGTCTCAATTTTAGCCTCTTTTGCTTGAATTATTCATTTCCTGTTCAAATTAAACAAAGTGAAAAAAATTAAGATATAAAACTAATAAAACAAAGAGAAACAAGCAAAAAGTAAAGACTAAGGATATGAAAATGATGATAAAATATAAGCATATCAGTTCATATGGAGAAAATTCAGATTTCACATGATCTAAAGGATTCAATGAAGTACATCAGTCCACACAATATTTAAGAACAACGATCTTTCATAAAATACGTGTAGATCTAAAGATCAAAGAAGATTCAATGATTTCAAGCATAGATCTATAGAATTTTCAGAGATTCCAATAAGAAATGAGTTATACCAAGCATAGAGAGAAAAATACTTATTGAATAAGCTAGAATTCAAAGATCTAGCATAGTCCAAGGGATTGAATTCAATGATTTCCAATAATCTTAAGGGATTACATGGATATCATCATCAAATCTGAAAATCAAAAGGGAAAATCACATCACATCAACCATAGTAATCAAGATTACTTATCAAAGAGGCTTGGATCCAAGGATTAAGTAGGATTCAATGGCTTAGAGCATAGCTCTCCAAAAATTTTAGAGGATTCACAAACAAGTTCACATAATCTAAGGATTTCACGAATGAAATACCACATATTAGCCATAGTAAGAAAGATTACTTACTAATGCTTAAATCCAAAACCTCCAAGCAAAGAAACTTTCATTTCAATCTCTGCTAACACCTAGCTTTACTAAATAAGTATAGATCTAATATTAGAAGAATGAAACTAAGAAGATCTAGTAAGAAAATAACCTACTCTAGTAGATTTTCCATGGTTGGGAGTGAAACTTAGTCAATTAGGGAATAATTCCCACCATTCTCTCCCAAAGCTCTCTAATCTTTCTAACTTTTTCTCTTTGTTCTAATGGGTGTAAATGAGCTAAATGAAGTATTAAAGGGGTTTTAACTTTTTCAAGATGAGATCTCACATGTGTGGAGGTCCAATGGTTAAAAGCAATGTCACAAAGTGGCAAAATTAAAAATTTATAGAATTTCAGCTTTTCGGGCCATAACCGATTACGCCTGTAACTGATTACGAGTTCCTTGAAAAAATTCCCGAGGAGTGCCTCATGAGCGTAACCAATTATGAGATTTGTAACCGATTATGCCCGTAACCGATTACAAGATTTATAACCAATTACGTTGTGACCCAATATGACCTGTCATGACCTATGTCTTTTGAAATTTTAATACAGACACCTTGCGGGAAAACGACCATAATTTTCTTTACAAAACTATGAATTACGAATGTTTGAGGCCTTGAAAAGTAAACTAGAAGAATTTTCCAATGGTGTATGGTTTGAACTCTAATTCTCTTAGGATTGGTATAGTTGTTCCCGTGAAGTTACCCTAATTATGCTCTTGAGGCAACATTTGAACTTGGCAAGTTCAATGTCAAATTTGGGTTTAACACTTCTAACTTGGTTCCAAGGTTTCCTCAACCACTCAATGGTTTGTCTAAACATGTGAAATGACCATTTTACTCTTAACCATGCAAAATTACATTTTTACTCTTTTAAGGCATTTCAAGGTATTACCATGACTATTGACAACAGGGTTCTAAAAGCATAATCAATGGTCATCAACATGGCTAGTTCAAACGGTTAAAGTTATTTAGGAATGACCAGGTCCAAGGGCCACCACATATGTCAACACAATAGAAAGCTCCATTTATATATTTTCTTAGGCTTTCAAATTTCATGCTCAACCAATGAGCCTAAAACCTCGCTACAATATGTCACATGAAATCATATTTGGGTAGGAGCTGAGATACCCAAAGGGACAAGATAGGTGCAACCCTTCATTTTTCCCAATGTCCACAAAATGACGACTCCCTATTAGCTCCCTTCACGAGGTAATAGGGATCCAGATTAGGCTTCTTGTGACAACCACCTTCACCATTAGACTAAGCACAACACAAACATGAATTTTGATTTCAATACATCAAAGTAAGCAATCAAAGACCATCTATATCATCTCATAGAAAATGAGCACGCTTCAGCAGACAATTGGAGGAGACACATGCATCATCTCCCAATAAACCCTTCTCACTTTAGAGATGATATAGGTTGTCTCTTTACAAGTACTAGCCTCGACAAATCAATTAATTGGAGATGATGCATCATTCATCTCCCAACAAGTGTAGACTTCAGTAAATTAATCAATTGGAGATGATGCATCTTTTATCTCCCAACAGGTGCCAACCTTGGCAAATTAATTGGAGATGATACATCATTCATCTCCAAATAGGTGCTAACCTAGGAAAACCTAATTGGAGATGATGCATCACTTGTCTCTTAAAAATGAATTTACCACTTACTCAAAAATGAATTTGCCATTTAGGCACTCAAAAATGAATTTTCCATTTAGGCACCTAGAAATGAATTTTCCATCAGGCTCCTAAAAATGAATTTTTCATCAGGTTCTTAAAAATGAATATGCCATCAGGCTCCCCACAAATGAATTTTCCATTAGGTTCCCAGAAATGAATTTTCCATTTAGGCTCCCAAGAATGAATTTTCCATGAGGCACCCATTAGATATGTTGCATGAGTCATCTCCCCAAAAATGAATTGCCACCAGGAACCTATTAGAGATGATGCATCTTCCATCTCGCCAAATGAATTGCTAAGAGGTATCCAATTGGAGATGATGCATATTTCATCTCTCGACAATAAATTTTCCATGAGGCACCTATTAGAGATGATGCAACTTTCATCTCTCAACAATGAATTTTCCATCAGGCACCCAATTGGAGATGATGCATCTTTCATCTCCCAACAATGAAATTTCCATGAGGCCATGAGGCACCCAATTGGAGATGATGCATCATTCATCTCCCAACAAAAAATTCTGCCATTAGGCACCCCATTGGAGAATATGCAACCTTCATCTCCCAACAAAACAAAAACAAAAAAAAAACTTGCCATTAGGAACCCCATAAAAAATGATACATCATTCATTTCCCAAAATTTTAAAAAAATGCCGCTTAGGTTCTATGAGAAGCAACTTTAGCAACTCATAGGAAAGGCCACAACTTTTGGCATTATGGTTGTCTACTCAGGCATAGGCGGATGTCATTTCATTCCATAGCCTATGTATTTATTCATGATATAAACCCTTAATAGGTCTTCATGAATAAAACGTAGCACCAATCTTTCAAGATCTCCATGGCTTCTAGAGAAAGCCCAAAAAACCTCCTGAACATGCCTCGACTAGCCATTAAGGTTTGTAAGTCATGTTGGTAATGACTTACAAGAAGGCCCACATAGACACTCACCTGTTCGAGCGTAGGCAAATGTCACTTCATATCATAGCCTATGTATTATGTCAATCATGTCGTGAATAAGATGGTTAAAAAAAGTACGTAGCACCGATCTTCCAAGATCTCCATGGCTCTTAGAGTAAGCCTAAAAACCTCCCGACATAGCCCCAATGGCAACCTAGGTTTAGCAGAACCAACTAGGCCATGCAACATTTGCTTGTTTGGACATAAGAAAATGATGCACATCGATTCATAGCCTATGTATTATGATTGACATAAACCCTTAAAGGTCATCATGATTAATACGTAGCAATGGGCCATCATGGACCCCCATAGCTTTTCTATAGAGAGTGCAACAAAATCTCCCAGTGAGTCCTGACTAGCTCTCTACTTACTAAATGTCTAGATGAGATGACTGTAAGGCAATGACCCTTTTTTCTGTGACATTTTCTTGTTTGAACGTAAGAAAATGTTGCAATTCCTTCTACAAAGTCTATGTAATTTCTTGGGCCATAGTGCGAATCGCTATCATGCTTGGGAATTGCCCTCACAACAATGGGCCATCATGGAGACCCACAACTTTTCTGGAGAGAGCGCAACAACACCCCGTGAGTCCCAACAAAATCCCTTTTTAGTTTAACAGGTGGTATTCCTAGTTTATCCTGCTGAATGGCTGTCCCCACATATTCTGCCATTTTGGTTTTGTAAGTTATCTGCTGCATGACTTGTTGATGGCTACCCCATGACATTTGCTTGATTTCAGATACAAGCAATGTTGCACTTCATTCCATCAAGTCTGTGCAACACTTTGGGCTATAGCCTAAATACCTATCATGTATGGGTACCACCATCATAGCATGGTCACCATAGACCACCCACAAATTTTTGGGAGAGAACGCAACATCTCCCCGTAGGTCCTAACGGTCACAGCTCAACATACCAAACTATTAGCAAAGGCCCCCCGTAACATTGACTTATAGAGACATAAGGACATGTTGCCATCATTCCAAACGTTGTGTGTTATACCTACTGTGATAGTGACTGAGATGTCATTGCCTGGGCAATGCACAACAACCAATCCTATGAGATTCTACCTTTGCTTATTGGAGAGAGTCAATGTAAAATCTCCTTTTTATAGTCCCAAAATTATGTCACTTGCTTATCTGGGACATAAGCAATGCCACAATTTATTCCATAGCGTATGTAGCATTTATCCCTAAAGGTCCCCATAGCTTTTCTAGAGAGAGCTTTCCAAAATCTCTCCATAAGTCCCTTAAGTTGTGACATTTACTTATTTGGCACAAAAGCAATGCCACAATTTAATCCATAGTCTATGTATTATGACTGATCTAAACCCATAAGGTCTTCATGAGTAGTATGTAGCATTGACCTCTAGAGGTCCCCATAGCTTTTCTAGGTAGAGCTTCCCAAAATCTCTCTGTGAGTCCCTCAAGTTATGGAATTTGCTTATTCAGGATGGAAGCAATGCCACAATTCAGTCCATAGTCTATGGATTATGACTGATGTAAACCCCTAGGGTCGTCATGAATACTACCTAGCATTGACCCTTAAAGGTCCCCATAGCTTTTCCAAAGAGAGCTTAACATCATCTCTTTGTGAGTCCTAGTGAAACTCTCAAGGACTATCATAAACAGATCCCTAAGGAACCAATAATTGGCCCTTCGAGATCGAAAAATGAAAAAACTCACCCAAATACCATAAAACACTATCAATCGGGAGCTCATTAAGAGGGAGGCAAAGGGATGTTTAGCCAACAACTAACATTGCTAACAAAGTCTCTATTTTCATCAACATTTTCAACATACCGTCTCAAGTCATATGCATTCATCCCATAATAATCAATTTTGACTGATCATAAGACATACATAATAATTTCTAACCAACTAAATATTTGATTCTACAATTTGCAATATTGCACAAACTTTGATGTTTTCATATTATTTGTATGATTCTCGAGCTTTTGTATGATCATTTTTCCGCAATGTTTTCAAGTAGTGGCACCCTAAGTCGATGACTTACATGTCTCCTGATGTAGTGCATATGCTAATAGTAACGCCCTTAAGGTTAGAGAAGGTACCACTGGCTTGTATAGAACTCATTGATAAATCTCATTTTCAAAAGAGAGTTTCTTAATCAGTAGATACACATTTCAAAATTTTCTTCAAATAGTTTACAAAATACCGAAAGAGTTGACTCTCAATTTGAGAAGGCATTTCAAAAAAAATTAACAACTCATTTTCAAAAAAACCCAACCCTTATAGTTGGAAACAAATTTTAGCCTACCATATTTTCTTAACCAAAATTGCTTTATGTTTTCAAAACCACCTACCCAATATCCATGAGTTACATGCAAGAAATGGGTATTGTCTCTCCTACGTCAAAATCAGGATACTTTCTTTTCCTTTCTATATGTGGCAAAACAACACATACCAAACAGGGGCATCTGTTAGCACCCAAATTTTGACTCGGGTCAATTAATGGACTTGGTAAGCTCATCAAAGTAGTGTTTAGGATCAGACCTTAGGTAGCCCTAGTTTAGGGAGATCAATCCTAGACTCTAGGTGGTTAGGCATCCCTTGTGAAGTCTTCCCTAGATAATTCGGTTGGGAAAAACATCACCTGTATCAAGTCATGTGCAGAGCCCTCTTCAAGATCAGCTAAAATACACATTTCCTAGCCAAGCCCCGATTTTCCAATAATCACATGCAGAGCTACAAGGGTCCAAATTCCATACAGTTACATTACATTATTTCCAAAATTCTTCAACTTTCATAAGACTTCCATCATGAAGCATAATAGGCTGAGAAATTACCATTTTTCCCTCATACTCTCAAATAACTCATTTTCATCTAAATTTTTGGACCCTCGATAAGCCCCTGGAACTTCTGTTGGCACCCAAAAGACACCATGTCATATCCTACACCCTCCAATATTAATCATCTTCAAACAGCTCTCCCTGAGCCAAGACCTAGGCAAGCTTAGAAACTACCAATATTTCAATTTCCTAAAAATATGAGGACATTTTGATTTGTATCTGGCCCTCGATAAGCTCTCGAGAGTTCCCCCGATATCCGAATTTAGGATAGTAAGTGGTCATTTCTAAGTTTTTTCCATACCTTCGATAACCATCTCTCGATTAAAATTATTTGTGGCCTCAACTTACCCCAATCTCTCAAAACTTCCCCAAGTTATACTGAGATAATTTTGGCTGTATTTGACCCTTGGTAAGCCCTTGGGAGCTCCACAGACAGCCAAATTCTAAAAAGTCAGTGGTTATTTCTTAGGATTTTCATTACCTTCGAAAAACCATATATCAAGCAAAGTCATTAGCATATCTAATCTACTTTAATTTATCAAATTTTTTCAAAATAAGTTAAAACATTTGGGGCTACTGTCAGACCTTCAAATAACCCTAAAAAATTCACCAGAGATCCAAAATTCCATTGGTCAGTGGCCATCTCATGTCATTAGAAAACTCGACATGACTCAATGACCTCATTCTCTCTCAATCAGGTAAAAACACCTTCAATTGGCTTTGACACTCAGTGAACCCCTAGGAGTTCCCTTAAGACCCAAAATCTATAAGGTTAGGCCCATTTTCTTAGGTTTTTCCTTTCCCTCAAAAGACCGTCTCTCAGAGGGAATTAGTTACAGACCTAGGATAGCTTAATTCCTCACTTCCTAGCAAATTAGGTTTGTGCAATTCCACTAAGTGACCTCCCTTCAAAAGTCTCTTGAGGATTACCCAGAATCCAAATGTCAGGCTATTAGTTCTTGTGTCTCCAAGACCTTTAGGCCTACAATATTCTATCACCCCTTAATTTTTCATGGAGAACTCAATCAAACCTAGTAATAGTTCTAGCCAAGATTTACCATTCGCTGAAAAAGGGTTTTAAGTGTAATATTCTACTTGAGTTTTGGTTTTGAGAACAATTTGAACTTTTACTTCACAAAATCCAATGGTTATCTTTTATCTAGATATCTTAAAATTTTATTTTTCCATTTTTCCCTTCTCATATGCGTTTAAGAGATTTTAGGGTCAATTACACCCAAATTACCCCTGCCTACACTTATTAGAATCTGTTTTTGATTGTGCTATTGCGACCAAAGCATCCAAGACATCCAAAAAGAACATTGACTTTACGAGTTTCCAAGCACGGGAACCCAACAATTTTAGGGGTTAGCTCATTTAAATCTCCATAAATGCATGAAATTGCATTCACTTTTAGAGCATTAACCATGGCCTTTAGATATGAATCATTTTGTTCAACCCTTTTATACCCCCCTAAAATCCATTAGATCTATGCCAGGATTCCATGGAATCAATCCTTAAACTCCATTTAGTACAACCCATTTCAGCACTTGATCTTTATCAACCAATGGCATGAATCCCTTTGCCATTAAGTTTCATCTTAGACTCTTGATTTTCCTAAACCTCAAACTTCAATCCCAGCCATCCAAAACCCTGTAGATAGGGGCCAACTTGTGTAGAGATAAAAGGGGAAAATATTTGGAGAAAATTTGGGAGAGAGAAAAGAAGAAAAAGGAAAAAAGAGAAAAACCAAGCACTTCAACTCTTGGAAAGGTAACCCCGTCTCCTCTTTCTTCTTCCATGACTAGGTTAGATTAAATTTCATGTTATTACTGAAATTCCTAAGTTAATTATTCTAGAAGGGGGGTGAATAGGATAATCCCAATTTTTTGATCTTCTTTTAATTTTAGTTACAATGCCACTATATAAATTTAAACATGAAAGAGCAATTTGCTTAGATAATTGAAATTAGCAAGATTAAGGCTAAAGCAAATTGATCATGCAAGTTAAGCAATACGTGAATAAGAGTATAGCATAGACAAACCACAAGAACAAACCACAAAGCAAAGTTTATAGTGGTTCGGCACAAAGGCCTACGTCCACTCTTTAATCCCACTGAGAGGGTGTGTTGATTTTTATTAATAGTTCAAATAACTATTACAAGAAAATCAACCAAACTTACTAAGCATGCTTGATAAGCATGTGATTCCTCCAATGACTCCGATGGAGGGAATGCAACACACTTGGTGACTCTGGCAAGTGCTCCATGTCCGATGACTTTGGCAGACGTCCTCAATTGAAGGAGTTAATGATGATGAAATGTAACAAGGTGCTAGGCCTCTTGAAGACAAATTTGACTATGGGGTTACACCAATTGTGAAGGCTTGTATGACAAGAACCTTCAGCTCAGTCTAGGTGAAAAAGTATTATCTCTCTCAAGATTACCTAGATACACTCCCACTTCTCTTACGATTTACTTATCTAGCTCAAGAACTTTTCACAATAGGGTGTTAATTCTTGAAATAAGAAGCTCAATCAATCTTTTTTAATGTTTTCAAGAAAAGTCTTTGTATATTCAAGAGAGTTTTATTTCTTTCAAAAAGGCTTCTTTTTATAGAGGGAGAATTCACACTTTTATTTGGCGAGGGGCGGCATAATGGTAAGAAATATAGCCATTGCAGTGGACCTCGGTTGACCGCCACGAGTCACGGTCGACCACCATGAGTCGTAGTCGATTGCAGTACCCCCTCGCAATCACCTGAGGCCTTTCGTGGTTGATCGCGGTCAAAAGACCCGAGACCTGTTTTTTGGTCTTTCTAAGGGTAGTCGCCTGACGTACCACATGGTCGACCACGAGGTATGCTTGCAGTCGACCGAGGTGCCCTGTATCCCTAGATTTATTTTCTCCTCTCCTTTGAGATTCTCGTTTCTTTTTCTTTGCTGTTTTAGTTATTATCTTAAGCTCTTAAGGTCTTCTTCTTTATGAGGGGCTTAATACCACTGATCTTGGGAATTTGGGCAACCATCAACACAGACCTTTACGTACCAAGGTTGGCACATGATGCAAGACATGCTTGAGGTTTCATTTGATCCCTTATGCCTTGGACTTGGAGCTTCTTGAGGCTTTTTGGAGAGCTTGAGGGCTTCACAATTTTGATGATGGTTTTTGCACATAAGATTACAAATTACAACTTTACAAGCAACCCTATACAACAAGTCTAATAAATGAAATTGAAAATATGGACTTTACAATTATCATGTTTATGCACTGCTTATATGAGTCATGCCATCTCCACTATACCCTCTTAAAGAGAGCTAGATAGTGGAGACAAACCTTGTCTCTGCTAGAATTATTTTTACCATAGTATAGTGTTAGAATTTTCATACTTTTTTTATAAAGATCTGTTTGATCTGAAATTTTTATGGTAGACCCCCAGATGAGTGGTCTTCACATGGTTAAAATCTTGTAATTTTTAGAGCACTTTAAAGCCTTGAAATCATACCCCCAAGTCTGAGGTAAAATATGTTTTTCTGAATTTCTATTTGACCTACTTGGAGTGTAGGAATTTTAATTGTTTTTGTGCTATGAGTTAAGCTCTAAAAATTTTATTCTAAGATCCCAAGAGGATACACTACATCCCTGTAAATCCCCATAATTTTTTAACCTCTATAAGGGGTCCGAACAGATCAACAATCAAGATGCTAGAATTTTATCCAATTAGAAATGCCTAAACTTTAGGGGATCCACTCATGTGGCTGTAGAACCCATCTGAATCTACATACAAACACAAAGGATCTGTGTAACTAATCAAAAAAGGAAATAACATGCTTGTGGGTCCCCATTGTCCCAAACTCATTAGGGTTAAAGATCAAGTGTTAAAGTTCAACCATTAAGCCTGTTTGAACAAAACTGGGGGTTCCAGAATAGTACAAGAGGACTTATAAGCCCCACTATAATGTTATAATGTCCTTGAGATTAAGACCTACATAGAGGGCCCATAGGGCAAAGAAGGGGACCCACCATTAGCCCAACGCCTTAACTTCTACTTTAGAAAAGTTCAAGCGTTAGGTTGAGTTCAAGCATTGAGAATTAATTTGAGAATCATGCTTTTAAATTTCATTCCTTGGTTTGTGCATTGCTTTTATTAGTAATTTTGTATTTTGTATTGCACAATTTACTATATTTTAAAGTGCTTAAATTTGTGTTTCAATGTATTCTTTTTCATATATACATATATCCATGCATGTATACATGTGTATGGTTTGGAGGAACCACCACTGTTAATATCTCTTCGGACTGCAAGACTTAACCCTTGTGGGTTAAACCATACACGTATAGGCTTCTAGAGTATCTTGTACCTAAATCTTACTGAGGGATAAGGTTGATACTGTGGCTGCTTTGTCAGTATGGATAGGTTGTGTAACCCAATCCAATCTATGGGGGACAACGTTGGTGTCGTGATTGCTACGTCAGTGTGGTCAGGCTGTGTAACCCTATCCATTTACTGCCTTTCAGTTCATCCTGATCCTCATGGTCTCTATCTTCTCTTAGGGCCATGTCGCAGTGATTCACGACCCAAAGTCTCTAGGACTTGGCTATAACTCAATAATATCATTTAAAACACACCTACATTGGTATGACTATGTCTTGGCCCTTTTTAATTATCTCATCTACACGACCCCATAGTGTAGACTACTCTATAAGTATACATTATGGACCAAAATGAACCTACCTCAAACCACTCTCACAGTTAGACATATTTCACTACTGAGACTTACACACACATACAACCCCCAGAACTACATGCAGTTTAATCCTAACAAAACTTTAGGAACCTAAATCACGCAAGCTCGGGTTGTAGGTAGCTTGAGACTATGTCTCAAGTGTAACTGTAGTGATCACACAATAGGGGGTCTAAACCAATAACCCTATATCTAATAGGAACACATCCCTATGATAACTTATGACATGCATGTTACGAGAAGCTACCTTAAAAAGGTGGGTGGTTAGGGTGCCTAACACCTTCCCCAATAAAAATAAAACAGCTTATCCTATTCTCTAAGGAACCAATCCGATATTAGGAGCTAATATACTAGACCTTAGGGTCTAGACCTCCACTCCCTGGGAAGGAAGCCGATGTCTAATTCTATTGGTAAACTCAAGTTGGTGGTGACTCTCAGAAAACCTAGCCTTGGCCAACCACATGATTAAACCTCATATATCACACTCTCCTTTTAAACCATCATCCCCACAAAATAACCAAGGGGATGAGAGATACCCTTAAACGGCGAAGTGGGGGTAGGAGCCGAGATACCCAAAGGGACGAGAGAGGTGCGAACCTCCCTTTTTCTCGATGCCCACAAATAGCATGCTTAAAGATAAAGCACTCACCTTGAAACCTTATAAATGGCTATTTGGTTTTTCTTCATTGTACTAAAAGGTCAATTTTTTGGATTCTCTTTGAAAATCCTAAGTTCTCTCGTAAGTCTTCTTAAAATCATGTTCTTCAATCAATTTACCTCTCTCTCTCTCTCTCTCTCTCTCTCTCTCTCTCTCTCTCTCTCTCTCTCTCTCTATTCTCTACTCTCCATTTTCAAAGCTCAATCAACTTTTAAAAGTAGTTGGAGCCTCTAAAGAATTTTAGATCTCACATGTCGTATAGAACCATTTCAAAAGAAGTTTACTTGAGATTTAAAACAAGAATTTTTATTTTATTTTTATTTTTGATAAGATTTATTTCTTTAATTTTTTTTTAATTTTTGTATTCGGATATGTGAATTTGTATTCAATATTCAGTTGATGAAATGAATTTGAATACAAAGCTCATCTTTAAATATTCATCGGATATTTAGTCAAATGCGGAAATATACAAATTTTAAATGAATTTAACACAGATTTAAGTATATCCACTTTGAATTCCCTCCATTTACAGCCTTACTCCTTATGTTATGTGCTGAAGTTAGGATTGAGCCAGGCGAAGAGGCAACTAAACCAAATTATGGTTCTAACATAAAGCATTCATAATAAACCATGATCTTAACTTTTATGCATTTGATAATCTAAAGTGTCATAGTGATTGCATCTGTTTAGCGAAAAACGAAGACACACTAATTGCATTTATTTAGAAATGAATGAGTGCACCGTGGTTTTTATGGTTAAGATGAAATTTTGGAAATATTGGTTTCAAATAAGAGTTTGATATACAGAACAATATTTTGGATAAACTTGTTTCTACTATAATTTCTCTCTGATGTGAAAACTTTTGGCTTCTTCTGAAATAATTTTTAGTGAAATAGATATATGTCTCAAAATTAACTTGTTTTATATTTTAATTTCTAATAACATATGATTAATAGTTTTTTAATATGTAATAATAATTAATTATCTATTTAAACTTGTAGATATTATTCTTTCTAAAGAATTCTTATTATACTTGACATCTAACAAAAGTATCCAATAATGTTATTAGCTTTGAATATTGAAAAACAAGGAAACACTTAAGAAAAATGTAAAATTCATATAAAAAGATATACGGAAACTTGAAACAAGTCACTTTATTTCAGTGAAATATCAAAAAGTATGTCAAAGTTTTTGGAAATTTTTAATTTTTCACTATTTAGTTTGGGCTATTATTATTCGAAATATTTATTTACATTTTCAAAAAGAAAGGAAAAAAGAAAAGAAAATTAATTTATTTCATGTTGGATTTTTTTTTTTATAGCCTGTTATATTATATGTTCTAATAATAATGAGATGTATACATCATATATAAATAAAGCATGTAATAAATTGGATTGTTGGGCCTCTTTCAACCAGATATATCTCTATCCTTTATTAGCAAATTTGGCTCATGTGCTATGGGCTTTAAGATTTGGGCCTGAAGCAATAAGCTTGAGTCTGGTGATCCAATCCGAATCGGGCCTGATCCAAGCTTGCCTCAATCTTAATCAGCAAACTGTTATGGCCTAATATGTAACACACTTTTCCCCTTTTAATACCAGCCATTAAAGTTTTAAATTTAATTAATTCCTAGAAAAATTAATTTCTTTTTACACATAACATGACTACGTGGTTTTGTGCTAGAAGTTATCACATGAGTAGAGGATGATCTCGAGAACACATGGAGCCCTTAGCGGTGCAGATTTGGTGCACCCCCTTAAAGAATGCCGATGGTCCACCCTGCATCAGGGGCAGACACATCAATGCCAAAAAAGTGATTGACACTTTTGGGGGGGTATTTTCACTTTTTGGTACTGATATGTCCTCCCCGGATGCAGGGCAGACCTTACGTGCCCCCACCCTGCATGTGGGGGGAACATTAGAGCACCAAATCCGCCATTTGGTAGGTCATATTGTGCCATGGAATTAGATCAACATACCTTCCAACATGGATCATTAGCTTCCAAGTATTATCCCTTGACTGCCTAATCTTTTGTACCGGTCGAACCAAAAGTGGCCAATCATATGCATATTGTTGATTGAAAAGAGTGGTAAGCTCCGCTGCACAAGGAATCCAATCCTGGGCCATGGGATTTCAACAAAGGGGATTACCCCGTTTTGAATCCAATAGCCTAGATCTAGCAACACCTACAATGAGGCGTAGTAAACGACAACTCGTTCTTCATAACTTAATCCGTCTCCACAATTTAGTTTTCCCTAAAATGGTTTGTATATATGCATTACCTGAATATAGTTTATAAGAAACTTGTTTTAGAACGTAGCACCTAACAAAATGGGCCCCTCTTAGATATCGTATGCTTTGTATCGTTGTATGTCCCTTTAATCTTTCATTAATACACAAACCCATTTCTTATTAGAACACCACTCTCTGCCATAGGGCAACATAGCTTAATAACCGGTACCTCTATTTCCTTGATTGGAAAACCTTAAACAAACCTATTCCTACTTAGAATACTTCTCTCTCTCTCTCTCTCTCTCTCTCTGTGTGACACACATGTACGCGCATAACGACATGATTCTGATGATAATGGAAATGTGATGGCAATAAAAAAATGATGGTGGTGGTGTTGATTATGATAATGATGGCTTTGACAATGGTAGACACGGGCTGCGCCATAGTAGTGGTTACAGAGGATCCGGCCTCAAAACGTTAATATTTATTTTATGGGTAGTGGCAGTGGCTATTAATATTTTCCCCTGGGTCAGATATGTTTAGGTGAGCACATTCTCTGAGGTGTACTTCACAGTGATAGCGCCCAGCACTGCAAGCCCAAGCATGAGAAAGAAAAAGCATCTTTGGGTTGTGGTAGATACATCCATGACAAATTTGTACAGGTTCATTGGGAGTCTATTTACTAGAGTGTACCTCATGATGCTTTTCTTCTTCACTGATTGGACCTACAGTGATTATAACCCTAGGTATGTAGGAGAGGATGGGGATATACATTAGTACCTCTCTTTGTTTAGCACTTTCTTTTCTGCCTACCTTGGCTTTGACAAAAAATAGGCCGTTTCAAAGTTAAGAAAACTTTCTTCTCTCTTTCCCTAATCCATCAGTCGAGTTCAAGGCTTCTCATGCAAGTTGCATTAATAATTGAAGTCAGGTGGCAGCCATGCAGTTCTCCCTAACTTTGCATCTTCTAAAGAAGATTAAAAGAACATAGAAAGAATACATGGTCAAGTAAGATCCTGAGTTTCAACAAAGAAAATAACTTTAAGGGAATACATGGTCAAGTAAAACCCTAATTTCCGAACCCTACTTTCCAAACTAAGTATAAATTCTTTCATCTAAATCCCCACTAGAGTTGCAAAGCAAGATCTAAGGACTTCAAGGAAGAATCAAAAAGAAAAAGTCATGAATGGGATTATGGGTTTTGAACAAAAATAGACCAAGTAAAACGAGACCAGGTTCAATGGAGAGGTAGACCATGCCAAATGAGTTCTACCAAATATGGCATTGAAAGTCCATTCAATGATGACTTTAAAATAATCCATACTATGAAAACCTCCCGATTTCTCTTACACCAAAAGCTGACACTCAAAGACAATTTTGACAAGATCTTATGCGAAATCTACCTTCTTCTTTTTTGGGTCTTTTGAAATACTCTTCCCTTAAAAATCTTTTGGTCGATTCGTGATTTAAACTGGTGACTTCGTTTTGTTTTCGCACTTTGGATGGACTCCATTTCACAATGAGTTGACAAACCATATTGGACATTGGAGAACCAAGTGACAACATGGTATAAACTACATTCTATCTAACTCCTCTTTCTATTCCTTTTTCTTTTTATTTTTTTATTTGTGTTTTCTTGACTAAAATGAATGATTACAATTTTAACTAAAAAAAGTATAAGATGAGAGAACAAATATATTGTCTAATTTTCTTAGTAGGTGAAGGTGGGTTTTGAACCTAGGTCTATGGTACAACACCCAGAAACTTTACCAACTTAACTGGCATCTTCAGTTTGCTGCTCTTGTTCTTGCAAGTCATTATTTGGATTACGTCTTACAGCAACAATGTATGGTGTAACAGCTTGTAAGCAAAAGAAATTGTAGAATAAGTCCATAGCGGCATATGTGCTGATTGAAATCCTCTAACTGTGATACTAGGGTGGATATTTAGCTTAGAGGCACGGATTTGATGCCCTCTTGTACCAGTCACAAACTGAGTAATTAGGACTATATTAGTCATGTACAGTGTAGTGACTAATGCAGTCTAAAACTGATGCAATGAGCATTTTGGGATGAATCCAGCTATCTAATTGAATACAACTTTCCAAAGAATCTTATGATTTTCACAAGAGAAAATACCAGGATAGTGTGACTTGATTCTGATCACAAGAGAAAAAAAGCAAGAACTAGGGTAGAGAGAAGTCTTTGGAACTCAAAGTTTCACTCAAATTTACATTCCTTTGATTGCGATTGTGATTGCTTATTTAAATACCAAAGACCCAAAATATGAAAATCCTAAATAGACCGAAATCCCTACCAGATTTGTAATTGCTAAAAAGAAAAATTTGCTATAAATTGCTAATTCCCAATTCGACCCAAAACCACCATATTATTCTTAAAATAACTCATAATCACGTTCATAATAAAACTCAATTCTAGATTCCCCAAAATATGAGAAAATAGAAAGTTACCCACAAATAGAAAAAAATTAACTAAAAGTAGTCATTTGAAACCCTAAATGATAAAATTTGGGGGCCTTCTTGGCATCCAATGGCATAGTGATTAGGGATGGCATAAAACTCATCAAAATGGTCGTTTCAAATACTTATATGTCTTGATTGAACATGAGGATCAAAAGTAATAGCCATTTGACATTTAGGGGTCATTTTTTTTCTTCTTATGATCAAATTTTTCCATGAACCAATCTGAAAGCAATTGCACTGCATCATTCTCTCCTAATTAGAGAGAATTTTCCATCAAATTCAAATCCTCATCACTTGAACTATCACCACAATAAGAAATGATATGCTTCACATTAAAAACATCAGATGTGTGATGTGACTTAGAAGCTTCAAATAGTATGCATTAGATTGAGTAGGTCAATAATTTCAAGTAGACCAATCTTAGGAGCAAAAAGATTGTTGTTATCCTCAATTGGAAACCGATCCTTAGTCAAGATAGCCAAAACAAAGTCACCTACTTCAAATTCCAAAAGTCATCATTTTTATCAACAAAAACATTATACAAAGAAATAGCTTTTTTAAGACTCTGTTGGGTTATTTGATGAATATATTAAAGTTGAACAATAAAATCTTTAATCCTCTCTTGAAAATGCATCAAATCTGGTATAGCCTCCAAATTAAGGGATGACCCCGGATTGAGACCATGAACAACTTGAAATGAGTGAATCCAGTACTTGTGTCATAGAACAATTGAAAGCAAACTCAGCTTGAAAGAGCTTATGATGAAACCCCTCACACCTTCATTTCATAGTTTAGATATAGTAAATTGGCCTGACCCAAAGATCATAGAGGACCATAGCAAAATAGAGGGAACCCTTGGAGAACCAGGGATGACCCAATGCATATATTGGGCCACCTTGATCGCTTGCATCTCCACGTGAGCACTCATGGTGTGGTTACCCGGAGCACTTGTGAGTAAAGGTGAGCGATCATGGGTTAAATTCTAGAATCTTGATAGTTTTTGTTCTACAGAGATTGTCACCATGCGAGTGGTCGTGCCACCCCTCAAGCAGTCATGATAGGGTACCTTGAGCACTCCCATACCGATGCAAGCGATCATGGTTCCTAGATTAGAAAAAGTACGGGGTTCTCTCCTAGTTTTGAAAAGGAATCATCCTTATGAGGGTATTTTCACACATGATGAATATATTGATCTATTTTACCCCAAATAAAATAAGAAATACTAGAAACAAGAAAGAGAGAAAATGGAGAGGGAGGATTGGGAAAGAAAGAGAGGAGAAGTATTCAAAGCTAAGGTAAGCTCTCAAATCCTTAGATATATTCTTGGTGATTGAGAATTTGGCAGTTTTGCCACTAGATTCACGATCTACAAAGTTTTCTCATGTAATCCATGTAACATTTGTAGAGATTGGAGACTGAGGCAAGCTTTGACAAATAAGATTTGAAAAGAGAAGTTGGATTGTAAGTAATTATGCTCACTAAGATTAATATGTTATATTCTCTTCTTGATTCTTCTAGATTTGATGATTTTGTCTTTGGATCGTTTGTTATTTCTGAAAATCTTCATGTTATGCCATTAAATCTTGCTTGATCATTAGATCTAAGCCAATTTGGTGAGCTTTTATAATTCTTAGTCATTGTGTAGATTAATCTCCTTTATTAGATCTGTAGATCATGTGAATTTTGATTGATATTATTTGAATCCTTCGAAAATCTATGTGGAATTATAAATCCTCTATGATCTAATTCACTGATGATTGAATTTAGTAAGAAATCTTGCTTTTACCATTGATTTGAGATCTATATGTAAAATTCGATTTGATCTCTACACATAGAACTATTGGAAAGCATTTAAACCTTTGATTTTCTGTGAAAAGCTATAAAAACACATTGACTTAATCGAATTCTATGTTCCCATCAAATTATGTGAATCATGTGAACCATCAAATCTCTTTGAATGATTTGGATCATCGATTCTATATGAAATCTCAGGAAATTAATGTGAATTCATCTAAGTGGACTATATCTTTGAAGTAATTAAATTAAAGTGATAAATGTGAACCATTGAATCATGGAAATCTTATGCCTATGTTTACTTTGTTCATTATAATATTGTTTTGATCATTGAAATTTATGAAATTATCAATGTGAACCTTATCAAATTCTGAAACTTTAACTCTTTGGGTCTTGTCACTGAGCTAAGGGTGTTGTGCCCCGAAACCCATACCAGATTGACTATGTATTTCGACACTTGACATTAATCCTCTTCATTTTTTACCTAATACCTTACAATTTACATATTAATTTTTCACCTTTATCTTTTTATACGTGCACAGCGGAATCATACAAATGAACATAAATCATTGTTCCATAACTATAATATTTGGCATTCCCATCCATTCAACATATAGTCTCACATTGAACATAAACCAACTAATAAATAAAATCCTCAAATAACTGAAATTTAAATTAATGTATTACAATTCCTTAAACTTAAACTTAAATCAAACCATAAACTAAATAAAATCTGCCTTCAAACTGAGTTTAAAACAAATAACTGAATCAAATAGCATAATGTTTCCAATTTTGAAAACCATAAATAATAAAACTAAAAAAAAAGCCTTTATCAACACTCTAGAAATCCATGCTAGCTACTGATTTATCCTATCTTCTCATCATTTGAAAAACATAGTGTCAACTCTAAAAGCGTGACTGACTTTGCAAGTAACCATAAATACTAAACATATAGATTTATTTGGGTCAAAAACTAAAAAATAAATCTGTAACTCTACTGATTTACACAATAAAACTGAACAAAACATGATTTGAACTGAACAAAATTTTTTTATAACATGCTTTGAAAACTTTAGATAGGATAAAGTTTTTGACCCAAATAATAAGAGGATCTGACCCACCTAAGCACATAACTCTAATGATTGTCACAATAAAACTTTTTAAACAGTTGATAAAAATAGATTTTCTGTAAAACCCTTTGAAAACTCATTCGAAAAGCAAAATATTCCTTCAAAATAACCATTCTAGAAACCTAAATCAAAAAAAAAAAAAAAAGGTAGAACATTCAAGACCTTTTGGAAAATGGGATTCAAAATCATATAAAAACCTAAATGGATCAAAATCAAAGTGTAACACATCTATTTACTTTCAAAACAGATTTTCTATTTACAAAACCATTAATCTAAGAACCTAGAAAAGCCAAAACCTAGAGAAAACATAGGGGGAAGCTTGCAAAACATGAATCAAACATTCTAGGAACCTAAGATAGTTAAAAAATGATGCAGAGTATCTATTTTTTACTTATTGAACAAATTTTGAAGCATTGTAAAAACCTATCAAAAAAAAAAATACATATTCTTCTTGATTTCTTACAAAAACCGGAATCAAAGTGTTCTAAGAACCTAGGAACATTAAAATCAATGTTAAGCATTTATGTTAACGTACAAAACATGATTTGAATCCATTCTAAGAACCTAGAGTCAAAACAATGCTATGTATTCATGTTTATTTACTTGGTTGCTTGAAATAAAAAATTAATCAAAAATCCTTTCGTTCTTTGCCAAATTCCCAATTTTTCTCTAAACCCTAGCTTTCTCTTTGATCTTCCTCTTCTCCTTTGTTCTTTGCATTTCTAAGTCAAATTAGTTTAAGTTCCATCACTTATATAGAACTTAGATGAGTCCTAATCCAAATTGGAAACTTCCAAGTTGAAATCGCAAAAAATTATAAAATTTCAAAACTGGCCGAAACACCTCAATTGATGGGAGGGATTCCCAATCGATCGGGATAACCCCACCCCAATTGATTGACCGGGGGTGGGCCTGCCTGCCTCGATCAATCGGGCCTTTGCTCAATTGATCGGGCTTAACCTAGATTTTTTTATTTTTTCTCATCTTCGCACTAAAACACTCATATCTCCCTTTAGAAAACCTTGATTTGGTCGCTGTTTGTTTCGTTGGAAACTAGACTTTGAGATCTTTATAATGGTGTGAAATTTGTTCACTAATTCCTTCTAAAATTTTACAAGTTTGTATCTAAAGTTGATCAAGTTTACAGGTTACTGAATATGCATTTAAATCCTACTGTGTATGAAACTTGTGTGGGGTGTTACACTCTCCCCTCCTTAGAAATAATTCAATCCTCTGTATTTGACGTATATTGAGTGCGAAGGTAGTTCGGATACTTTTCCTTCATATCTTCCTTTCCTTCCCAAGTTTCTTCCTCTTTCAAATGGTTCCTCCATAGCACTTGCACAAAAGGAATCACTTTTAAACATAGTGTTTTCTCCTTTCTATCCAATATTTGTACTGATTGTTCTTCATAAGATAAGTCCTCCTTAAATTGGAGTGTTTCATATTCTAACACATGGGATGGGTCTCACATATAATTCCTTAACACGGATAACATGAAACACGTTCCGAACATGTGACAAATCTGATGGCAATGCCAATTTATATGCAACATCACCGATCCTTCTCAAATTTTCAAATGGTCCAATGAACTTAGGACTTAAATTCCATTTCTTTCCAAATCTTATTACACCCTTTGATGGTGACACCTTAAAAAATACATGTTCCCTAACTTGAAACTTTAATTCTTGTCTTTTCTGGTCTCCATAACTCTTCCACCTGCTTTGAGCAGCAAGCAATCTTTCCTAGATCACTTTATTCTTCTCAGTTGTCACCTAAACCAATTTAGGCTCAACTTTCTTTCTCCAACTTCTTCCTAGCATATGGGTGTCCTACGCTTTCTTCCGTATAGTGCTTCAAATAGTGTCATTTGTATGCTTTCTTGGTAACTGTTATTGTAAGCAAATTCAATTAATGGTAGGTGATCCATCCTAGCTTGCTTTCATGTCAATTACACAATCTCAACATTTTGAAGTCCTTATAGTCCTTTTTTATTGTCCATTTGACTGTGAATGAAAAGCCAAACTAAAATTTAGCTTAGTTCCCATAACTTGTTATAAACTCTTCCAAAATATAGAATTAAATCACGGATCTCTGTCTGAACTATTCCAATTAGAATACTATGAAGTTTCATGGTCTCATTGATGTACATCTTGGCTATCTTATCAAGAGAGTAGTTTACCCAAACAAGTAAGAAATGGATGGACTTGGTCAGTCGATCTACAGTAACCCAAATAGAATCAAATCATTTTCTAGTCTTTGGAAATCCACTAACAAAGTCCATAGTAATATGCTCCTACTTCCATTCTGGAATCTCCAATGGTTGTAATAATCCTACTGGCTTTTGATGTTTGGCTTTCACTAGTTGATAAGGTAAACACTTGGATACAAAATCTGTGATTTCCCTCTTTATGTTGTTCCACCAATAGTACTCTTTCAAGCCCTTATACATCTTTATACTCCGTGGATGAACTAAATATGTTACACCATATGCTTCTTCCATGATTTCTATATTCAACTCGGGGTCATTAGGTATAAACAACCTTTACAATACCATAAGGAATCATCTTGTTGAATTGTGAAATCTATCTTTTCTTGAAATCTTCTATGATCTTATGAATCTAGGGATCTGAACTCTAAGCTTCCTTATCTTGTCATTCATTATGAACTACACTCTAAGGTGTGATACCGTATATGCCAAATTTCTAGAATATTTGTAACTCAATGCATTAGCTACCACATTGGATTTTCCAAGATGATATAGGATAATGTAATTATACTCCTTAATAAAATTAAGTCATCTTCTCTACCTCAAATTTAGATCCTTTTGTGAAAATAAATACTTCAAACTCTTGTGATCTGTATAATTCTCACAAGCTTCTTCATACAAATAATGCCTTAAATCTTTAGTGCAAACAAAACCGTTGTTAATTCCAAATCATGTGTTGGATAATTTTGCTCATAAGGCTTAAGCTGTCTAGATGTGTAGGTAATAACCTTTCCATCTTGCATCAATACACAACCCAAACATTTTCTAGAAGCATCACTATAGATTACATACTATCCTTGTTACGATCCAAATCCATGGGCCATGGAGTGGGTCAGGTTCGGATCCATGACACAGGAATAACCCGCCCTGAATCCTTTCTCATAGCAAAGAGACCAACAAACTCAAAACATGTCATTAACCCTTTTACCTAATTAATCACATCATTTCCCACATAAATAGGCTAACTTGTAAATTTTTTTTTACATCCATTTAATAATCACATCACAGCGAATAGATAAAATAACATTCATAATCTAAAGTAAGTTTAACAGAAATAATATAATAACATCTATATCAAATATCCTAAAATCCAACCATAGGGTCCTCAACATGCCCATAAAAAAGTATATACAAGTCCTTACCTAAAGGCATATCCAAAGTACTAAACTGAAATAAATTCCCATCAAGTAATCTAAAATAAAAAGGAATGTTACATCCTTAGGCCTAAAAACCCCTCTATCATCTCACCTTGCCATGTCCCAACTGGTCTCTACATACACCTGTTCTCTAAGACTCCATCTACGGGTGGTGCCAATAAGGGTAAGCTTGACAGGCTTAGCAGGAGGGTGTGTAGTTTATACTACACTAAAGGCGGCTAAAGATGATCATAGTAACAAATAAGAAGAATCAAGATAGATAAATGAATCAAAGTAGGAATGATGGTACATCAAGTTTATTAAACATGTAGCCTTACTATGAAATATCCGAAGTAGATCAAGCTAAATCATGCATATGCTACATGCTATATGCCATATGCTAAGTATTATATGCACATTCCATATAATATATGTACGACATGTAGATCACAATAGTGTCTCATCACATAACATATCTAAGTGTAAATAGACCATGAAAGGTCTCCGACAAAATAAATCACATAAACCATATAAGGTCTCTAACAAAGCATATCATATATAAACCATTAAAAGGTTTCTGAAAAAACATATTACGTATAAACAATAAAAGGTTGCCGATAAAGCATATCACATAATTCAAATAAGGGTCTCCGACATAGCACAGCATATCATATATATTAAGCCACTGGGGCCGTCTTTACCTATTAATGTGATTTAGTGATTTGGCACTTGTAGTCATAAAGACTCATATTAGCTCACAAAAATCCCCTAGGACATCAAGATTGTGTCCCATGTATTTTCCTTGGACAAAAGGGTGGTTACATATCATTTCCTCGGACAAAAGGGTAGTCTTATATTATTCTCCAGACAAAGGATAATCCCATATCATTCCCTTAGACCAGGGTAATCCTATATCATTCCTTCGGACAAGTATAGTCTCATATCATTCTTCTAAATAAGGGTGTCAAAAAAATTCATACATCAAAGAAGCAATAAACCAAATCTATACTTTTATAAAGTAATGAAGTCACTACATAATTATATCATTTGTAAAAATATCTACAAAATCTATCTCATGAAGAGTCTAAAGAATGTAGTAAATCACATGAAAGGGGTCAAATGCCAATATACAAGTAAAGGTATTTAGTCCATAACTAGGGGTATAAGGGATGTTCATGGATGCAAAATTATTTTATGACAATGTCAATGTAGGTCAAAAACCAAGTATCTCAAGTCCTTTAAAAATTTATATAGAAATCTCAAGTAAAGTGCTACATAAAAATCCCGGAGTAAACTATGCCAATGATAACATGCATATGCCACTAAGAGCTATTACATGATGTAAACAGTAATGTAGCAACATGAGGATCAATATAATTAGTATAATTCATCATGGTATAACATGAATCAAATGAAACATATCAAAGAGAGTAATGGACTAACATAGAAAGTCAATAGTCATGAAAAAGATACACAAATCATGGAGAATAAACCATATATTTCATTAAATAGGCAGGGAGTAAGCATTTAGGGGGTCTAAGGAGAAATCAAGAAAATAAAAAAAGATTCACCATAAGAAGCTTCCTACTCCCTACAAATCATGTAAATCCAACTCCATAAACTTTCCAATAATATTAGAGTTTACCATACTCAAGAAAATAGGACACTACCACCATATGGTTAACTCCAAACTCCAAAAACACATAGCGATGGGGTAAAAAAACCCTCAATCATGCTTACATTAAAGGATCTAAAATCCACATAAAGAAATCAACATTCTCATGGGGTTTGAATATAGATTCACCAAAGAAAAACTCATCCTCAACAAAT
>JAOXJP010232005.1:0-10543 GCA_025762735.1 Platanus orientalis | reverse complement strand
GGAGGTAGTAAAGAGGGACATGGCAGCTTGTAATTTAACGGTAGATAAGGCCCTAAACAGAGCGGAATGGCGGAATAGGATTCGTGTAGCCGACCCCAAATAGTTGGGACAAGGTTGTTTGTTGTTGTTGTTGTTGTAGGTGGCGACTCTGAACCTAAAGCCCAGAGGCCAACCCAAGCTAGCCGGACGCGGTTCCCCAAAGTGGGGCGGGCAAACCACCCAGTTTTTCTGCGATGCCCATAGGCTCCTTGGTGTTTCTTTAATATGAGGGCTCTTAACGACTTCAATTTTTGTCTTATAGTATGTGGCATCTGCATAATAAGCTTCAACACTCACAAACAGGTCAGTATCAGCAATTATTGTCCCTTCGCCACCATTCCAAGGGTATTTAACACATTGATGGAAGGTTGAAAGGACAACTTGGAATTTGTGCATCCAGGGCCACCCCATTGGTGCATTGTATGCAGTGTTAGCTTCAATGACTAAAAATAAAGTCCATTCTTCGATATTACCAAACTTCATTTTTAATTTGACTAAACCCAATAGCTTTTGTTCACTTTGAATGAAACCTTGAATTACTAGAGTACTAGCTTGAAGCTTTGCTAGTGTAACACCTAGCTCTGAGAGAACTCTAGCATATATGATATTTATTGCGGATCCCCCATCGATCATGATGCGAGAAGGATTTACACCATTGACCATGACTGTTATGAATAACGGTCGATTATGAGTAGGATCATCTACATGCATATCATTATCATCAAAAGTCATGGCAATCATACATGTGACAAGCTTATCCTTTGCAGAAATTTACTGCATCAATCCAATGAATTCTTCCATCTCAGTGAATTCTTCGGGGTTCATGAGTGCATAGATGAGTGACCTCCTGAGTTCAGATGACATTTTAAGAGCATCATAGACACTCAACAGTGACGGAATTTTCTTAAGATGAGAGAGGACATTGTATGGGACAGAACCCTCAATTGTCTTGATAACTTTCTTATATCCTGATGTTGTGGGTTGTCAGGTTCTACTCCTTTTGGTTGCTCTAGAGGAGGCATCCTCGGTGGTAATTTCTTACCTGACCATAGATTTATTTGATCGGCCTTTACCACCTCTTTCTTTATCATTGGAGATTTGATAGTTAACTCATCATCTTTCATTTGAACCATATTAATCACTATTGATGATTGGTGATCATTTACCCCCGTCTTCATCGTGATAACATTACAAGACAAATAATCAGCCTCCTCTCCCTCAGCTCTTCATCAAGCTCTAATTATTTATCTAGTTCGCTACTCTTTGTCCAGTTCACTACCACGATCAGTTCTTTCTTCTGCTTCTATAGTCGCATCTTCAACCTCCATATCAATCTACATCTCTTTTGGTGGTAAAAGTTGCACAACTTGACAAAGGTAAGATGAGTCATGTCTATAAGCTCTTTGTCGTTGGTAAAAAGCATTCATTAGAAGTGACCATGAAGAGGCTTGGTAGGACGTCAATATACTGTACCAATCCCATGCTTGTCTTCCGAGTGAAAGAGGGAACTGTCGAATCAAAAGATCATGGAATCTAGCAGTCTCCCCACATGTTTGGAAAAAATATTACACATGAGAATGTGGATCTCCCCTACCTATATATCTCAAAAAAGCTAGCAATTCATAGCCCTTTGGGAAGGGAGTTACTAGGGCATTTGGTCATGTCCCCAAACATTCATTACCAGATTGTATTTGCTCTAGTATATCATCAATGATATGCTTAATCGTTCCTTGATAACCTTTACATCTTTGGTCACTTACATAATAATCATAATGCTGGGTATAAGATGTGTAGTCACACAAGCCATGACGAAAAAATTCTTTGACAAAAATTTCTACCATTGTGTCCCAGTTAATAACAGACCCAAGTTGAAATCATAAGTACCTGTCTAATGCATCACGGTCTAATGACAAAGGAAACTGACGAAGCAAAAGAGCATCAACATACATCACCTCTCGGCACAAAACCATGAATTTAAATAAGTGCCTCCTTGGACAATCATATCCTATAAAGATGGAGAATGGTGGTATTTCATAACCATCTATAAATGGTATTTGATTCATCCATAAGGGATGGGGATATTATCGCCTAATAATTCTGGCAATTGTTTGTTGATAGATTAGTTGAAGACTTTGTGGCATTGGAAGTGGAATTTTCGGCAATGGCTTCACAATATCATATTGTTCTATAAACCCCTCAGTATCTTGCAAGAGCCATGATACATGCCCTTCCATGGTTATGGTGACTTGATTCCCTCGATGATCAAGAAATAAATGGACTTTCCATTTCTAACACTGCTCCATCCAGATTTTGCTACCATATTATATGTTGCGAGAGATCACTATGTAACTCAAAAAAGGTTGCAATAAGATCTTGTTGTGTTGTATCACCATTTTTAAATGTCGGTACATTGTTGTTGTGACACAGAACTTTTGATACAACTCGTGTTTGGTTTACTTCATTTTTCCCTACCCCCCAACCATTGAGTTGGAGATGCTTCTGACCATGGATATAAAGTTGAACGTCTCTGTTTTTAGCTTATTTCTCTGCCATCCTCACCACATTCAAAAACCGATGTTGGACCTTCTTTAAGGGGTTAAGTAGTTACCAATTCTTGAGGTTGCATATGCCCCTGTATCTCCTCAAGATAAACTGGTTGTTCAACATGTTGCTCAGCTAGTGAGGACCCTAGTTGTTGAAAGCATTGAGGCTGTCAATTTTCTTGAGGAAAACCTATTGCCCAACTATCTCTTCCTTCATCTCCCATGAGTGATGGTTTATCCATTTCAGTATGACCATTTGTTATTCCTTCACCAATTGATGCAGCCATGCATGTTACTACTCCTCCCCAGAATTTTTCATCAGTAGAAAGTTAAGAATTTTCTTATGATAAAAAGGTATCTTGTACTGATTTTGGCATAAATTTCTCAAGAGTAACTGGCACTCGAGGACGCTGCTGTAAAAGATTCATCATGTCTAGCTTTAGCTTCTATTGACAATCTGTCCTTCCCTTTTTCTTCTCATAGTTTGAAAATATAGGGGCTTCAAACAAAGGAATTGGATGATGGATTTTCTTGATAATTGGTGTACTTTTAAGATGTTTTTTTTTTTTATTCTCAAGACGTTTCTTCTTAGCAATCTTGCCTTCATATAGGATACATCCTTCCTTGAGATCATCAATTGACTTTATTAGCATTACCACATCGGCTGGCAATTCAGAAACCATTATTGGATTTGATGAAGTTGTTCCCTATGATATATCATTCTACATGATCACTTGTTTATTTAAAAGATCTTGAATACTGTCCTTGAATACAAAGCAATCCTTTAGGCAATGACTAACCAATCAGTGGTACTTGTAGTATTTTGGGTCATCAACTTTATCTTGTTCTTTCAGCCTCTTTAGCTTAGGCAATTCCATGAGCTTCATGGCAAGAAGATCCAACATCGGTCCACATCGGGAGATTTGCGTACCAAACGAAGTTTGCTCTTTTAAGTGATTGCACAAATAATCTTAAACATAATGACCCATTTTGAGCTATTGGTCCACATCGGGATAAGAAATGTGCAAGGTGTTGACGAGGATCTCCAGATCCATCAAGCATCCTGAATGTAGGATACGAGAATCTATGCGGGAACGAAACTTGGTCAACCCATGCTAGATAGGGCCTTATGATCATATGGATCTCATCTTCTTCCTTTTCTTTCGAGATCTTCACTTACTTTCTAGCCATTTGTTTAAGTATGACTATTAATTCATGAGTTGATCCCGAAGACATTTCTGACATTGGAGGAGGAGGATTCATAAATTGAGAGTATGCCGAAGACCCAACTACCCCAGGTGTGCCTTTTGGCATGAATCCCGATGTAGACCCTGCGGTCAGGAATGACATTGGACGAATCATTGGTGGTGATGAAAAAGTTGAGATAGATCCCACCCCCAATGATGGCATTGAAGGAAACATTGTATGGACAACTGTTGGCCTTTTTGATAATGTTGTCCATTGTAATGCTAATAGGTGGAGGGACTGTTTTACTTTTAGCCCGTGCCAATTACTCGGTCATTGATTGCATTTAAGCTACCATTCGCGTCAACTCAGTATCTTTCTCCTTCTTTCTTTGTTAGAAGAGTTGCATTTGTTTATAACTCAAGTTGTCTTCTTAGATGCTTGTTGAGGTAAATTAAAAGTATTTTCATGCCTTACCCGTATAGACATTTCTAGAAATTCTTGTTCAGTGAATAGAGTTTGATCAATTCCATATAAAGGATTAGTATTTGTAACGGGAATATCTGAAAGAAGATGAGGTGGAAGTTGTTGTGAATGAAGTCATTCATCTTAATCATACTCACTTTCAACCATTGTTGAATTGATCCCATTTTTACATGAGTACGTAAGCAATTCGAACTCAGACGCATTCATAAATAAAACTCAGATTAACCCTTCGAGCATTGTCTTTCTTTGATGACTTTCGTATTGGCTTGATCCCATCTTTGTATGGGTTCATAGGCAATCTATATTAACATAGTAGACACAACCACAACCATATCAAAACAATATAACAACCACAACAAACAAAACCAAAATCAAATCTCAAAGGGCCAGCTTTATAAGCTTCCAAGTCCCATTTGGATTTGCAAAGAAAAAAAAGGTAAAAGGGAAAAGAAAAGAACAATCAAAGAAAACGACAACTATAAAAGGGGATCTTTCCATTATATTTGATAAGATGATTACAAAAGCGGCCATTTATAAAAATGTTACAATATACAACGTACATTAACCTTTTTACGATATTGGTAGTTTACCACCATCAAGTTCCAAAGAACTTCTAATGATGCTTTTACAACCTCACATACTTGTATAGTAAAGCTATTCTCCAAGTACGTAATTAAGGATACAACATGCCAAACATGATGATCTCTACCTTCCTTATGATATGCCATGCTAAACATGGTGGTCTGTATCTTTCTTATGAGGTCCCTACACCTTGCTTATGATGGCAATCTCTTCCTTTATTTATGATAGTGATCTCTACCTTGCTTATGAACAACATTGGACGTTTTGGCACATCGTAGTAAATGCATACAATGATTTCCATTATCCCCGTATAACTAATCACTAATACTAAATCACGCATGCACCCAAGGACATGTCATTCCCGATGGCTAACCTAGGGGAATGGATATTGAGCTCTAAAGTTTACGGCTTTCCAATATGGATTCCTAGAGATACAAGCTGACGATCCATGGTCAACAAAAAATATGCCCCTGGTGAGGTTAATGGAATCTACAATGAATCTTTGAAGGCCCAAAAGCTTGAAGTCTTACCCATCAAGAAAAATTAAGTGATACTGCAAGGTGTTCCATATTCACAAAGAAGCAAATCTGATATATCAAGATCAAATAGATTAATAAACTTTGTTGAACAAAAAGTCTTACTTATGGGAGCAAAAATAGATTTGTACTTGTACAAGTAACAATACTGCCCATATGAGTAGATTCACTCGCATGAGTTATTTTGAGTAAGTATAATCGCACAAGTAGAAAATATCCACCAAAGGATTTCATCTCGCACGAGTAAAAACTCATTATTATTAGCAAAACAAGCCTCATATGTGTACAACAAAACCTGTATCACTGGGGACCATCGTTGGAGCTCTAATGGTTATCTGAGAAGATAACCGGTGCAAGGGCCCTAAAAAGTTTACAAGTCATATCACCCAATTTAAAATATAAAAATAAAAAACAAGGCTTCAGCACCTTCGGATTTTCGAAGTTAAAGTTTTCCTTGAACAAAACCACTGATTAGGCTTTGAGTTTTAGAAAAATAAATATGAAGAATGAATTTCTCGCCTCTGCAAGAAGTTGTTCATCCCACAATGAAGCAAACCACTCGAGTATCAATTGCAAAACATAATGGAGCTTTATAACATGGCAGAGGAATGACTAGGCATGGTAGAAGTATGGAGGGGGGGGAAATTAGGTAGAAATGAATTTCAAGAGAACTGTGCAAATGGCACCAGGGTGTGGACACACTAGAGCCGAAAAGTGATAAGTGCCCCCCAAAAAATGTAAATCACTTTTTGGTACTGATGCGTCAGCCCCTCTGGTGCTGTTTGCACAGTTCTCATGAAATTCATTTGCACATAATCCGAGCCCAAAGTATGGCCCATCATTGAAAAGGTGTGGTTCAACATGATAAAATTGTGATCCAAAGAATAAACGAATATCAAAGCTTGAGAAATCACATAGATAACCCGAAGAAGACGATGAACAGGGTTTGTATAAAACATTAAAAAACGCCAGCAGGTGGGCATTTAGTAGGGCTGTCAATCGGGCCGGGTTGGGCCAGGCTGAGGTCAGCCCAAACTTAGCCCGAGGTAGTGAGCCCAAACTTAGTCCGTTCTAAAATCATGGATTTCGGGATGAGTTTGGGCTGGCCCAAACTTAAAGCTCCTCAAAAAAAATTGATTATTAAGGTTCATTTTAAATTTTGGGCTGATAATGGCTCTTTATTATCTCGAATACTTTGAATTAGTTAAATTTGGGCTTATAATGGGCCCAAAACTGTCATATATCTGTTGAGCTAAGATATACCAATTTTGGGCTGGGCCGAGCCAACCTATATTTGATTACTACTTCGGGCCTACTGAATTCGGGTAGTCTGCCCGAATGAAACTTTGGGCCTGAAATTGGACCCAAACTCAGCCCAACCCGAAGTTACCTTGGCCCAACCCGACTATTTTTCAGGCAGGACATGTCAGGCTTTGGGCCAGCCCGGCCCAATTGACACCCTTTTGCATTTAATCATCCTTTGCGCAAGTTAAAGTGTCATGTCATTTTGGTTCCAAATAAGGCATTTGAGTCCTTCGAGGAGGTGACGATTCAAGAGTCATTGATGTGCTAGTTCAAATTCGGACAAACTAATTCAATTCTGGATAGAGCCAAGCGAATAATGATAACAAATGGAATCAACTTTAATTGGACAAATCACGAGGGAATCTATTGCCATGAACTTTGATCCACACAAGTAAGAATACTATTGTGATGCACTGAATCACTAAATTAAGTAGGGATATGATGTGCATCATGTGGATGGCCATAATGAAGCTTACATCAGGGCAACCCATATGGCAACTCAACTTGTGTGAGGAAAATATCATCCCTATGTGTAAAACTTTCAACAAGCTATGTGTGGCATGGACAATAATTCCATGTGGTATAAAGCTTTCCCACGAGTAGAACCTCTAGAAGAGTGACATGTAGCATGTTATTTGCTCGAATGAAATTTTCATAAGCCTTCAAAATGTTTTCAAAAGGCACCATACAACAGTCGACACGTAAATAAATGTACAAAATGAAGTCCATAACCCACATGTCATTGCTATAATTAATCTAGCTCATGTGAGTAAAATAGCGCATAATGGTATGAACGATGACGTGTCATTTTTCATCTCACAAGTCAATGATAAATGCCAAGTGCTCAAGGGAAACCCCAGAAGCAACATAATTCAATGCAAACACTCCAACTCTTCAATATCAAAAAGTTGTTAATGCAAATAAGGATCAATAAATTATGATGGAATCCATACTTGAAGCTTATCTAAATCAAATTCCAACGACAGAATTCTACAGGTTCTACTTGTGGGAGCCAGAATCACACAGAAAATAAACTATATATGGCAACCAATTATACTTGTGGGAGTAAGATCAAAGCTATATATATAACATAGGTAATTACAAATAAAGATAGATTCCTAATGACCACGGAAAAATGGTGATCATCTGAAGAATTTTATAAGGATGACCATCTTGAAGCCTTTTCCTCTATAAATCAAACTTTCAAACATACAAAGGATCTTAGTCCAAACCCATAATTACAAAACATAAATTCCCACTTTCAAACATCCTGCTCATTTTTTATGCTCCAAGTCCTGCAAGACTAGCAATGTGATCACAGTAGAACATCAAAAGAAGAAGAGTGAGAATAAGAAAGCCTCAACAAAGTGTTATAGATGCCTTGTACACATATGGTGGCTCTATATGATGAAAGTGTCATTCTTTCTTTCCTCCTTTTTTATACCTTGGTATCTGGGCCTCTTAGAGTACGTGACTAAGTCCTTGGGGCACATGGACTCCTTGCCTCTCCCACACATTGGGTAAATTGGATTTTTTATACTCGGACAAGTGGCCCCAAGGGGGTAGGTTTTGAAATCTGAACCTTTGCTTCCTAAGCCTTTCTTTCCTCTCTTTTTTTTTTATTGTTTTTTCATTATTCATTATATATATAATCAAATTACATCAATGAAATACAATTACCCTTACATTTATCTCCTATTTTTCACTACATATTCATGTAGCCTTAGTGAGAGATTTTCTCATTCCCCTTATATGAAATGAAATGCAATTAACAAATTTAGAAACCTGAATCTGGAGAAGTAGATCCCTCACATAAAATAAATAAAACATTTAATATGTTGAATAAGTAGTTTGTAGACTCATATTTCCATTCAACAACATTTGATGTTTACATCCACATAGCCCCATGTCTTAGATCTCCTTAATGAAGTCTACCCCCTTATGCCACCAGAAGCCTCCTGATTTGGTTTAATATTCATTCTTGATTGATCTCTAGAGCAATTTCCGTTGGAAATAAAACATTTTTTCTCTTTCTGCATAATTGATTGGTGAGGAGTAATTGAGGAAATAAAATGGTACACGCATCAGTTTTTGTGGGAAACTGGCTTAATCAGATGATCATAACAACCTATGAAGGGCCAAGGGTTAGCAATCTAAAAGTAAGGTTAATTTGTGAAAATCAAATGGGGCCTTGGCTCTCTTAGCAGCAACTCATGGAGAACATTTGAAACTAGGTCGAATCAATATGATAGACAGAGCCGATTGAGGAAATAAAATGAGTTGTTTTTGTTTAATTTTGATTTTGCCCATAATATGTGTATTATTGTATATGAAGATTTATTTCGATCTACATTTAGATATCTTCAAATTTCGAAGTAAATGTCGTAGCTTGTGATCCTGTTGGTACAAGTTAACCAATATGATCCACATCAGGGGAAAAGGTTTTTTAAGTGTGGATTATGGTTCGGAGAAAACATCTTATCACTCCGGGTAGCTTTAATTTGTTATATCAGTTCTTTTTTTTCTTTTTTTCTTTTTTTTTTCTTTTTTCAACATTCTATTATCGTTACTTTTGCATCTTAACTAGTTCATTTTTCTATTTGAGTGCTTGTATGCTTCATTCCTTTAGTTTATTTATTATCTTTTATTCTAGTGCATCCCACGGTTCTTTTTAGGGGTGGCATGACCTGTGAACCCAACATGTAATAAGCGGGTTAGGGTTGACTCTAAACAGGTTTCGAATCAAAGTGGGTCCCACTTTGACACAATTAATAAATCAGTTAGGTTCAGGTTGAGCCATATAGTCGTATACCCTTAACTTGAGATGACATGAATTTGATCCGCCAACATGAATTAGCACATAACTTGTGAACTAAACATGAACCCAACACAAAATAAGTGGGTGAGGGGTGATTATAAATGGGTTTTGGGTTAAAATGTGTCAATCCGCTTTGGTGCGATTAATTAATGGGTCAGGTTTGGGTTGAGCCCAGGGGCAGATCTAGGATTTTCTCTTATGGGGGGCAAGCTAGAGGATTATGTGTATCCCCTTAACAGGCGCCAACAGTGTGCCCACAACCAGCAGGTGACACATCACGTCAAAAGGGAAAAATACACCCATAAAAAGTTTAAATCACTTTTTCAACATGACATGTGAGCATACCATTGGCGCCTGATAATAGGCGCACCTAATCTGATCCTGGGGGCAAGGATTCTCTGGGATTTTTAATCATCTCTGGTCTCAATGGACAAGCACCACTCATGTGGCCTGCCAAAGGGTGTTTAAGCTAATAAACATGGGTCAAATGAGGGTATTACAATAGTATACAATTAATAAGTACTTGTGTATTTATTAATTTGAAAGGATGTTCTTTCCCATATTTGGTGTCCAGGACACAAGGTGACCTGACATGGAATAAAATGGGGCAGGGGCTAGATGAAATTTCAAATTCCAACCCATTTTATTCCAAATGAAGTCACTTGGTGCCCTAGACACCATCGCAGACACCAAATCCTGAGCAGAGACTGAAGTGGTACTAGCCCAAGCAGACTAGAGATGATCTGAACTCATTTTGCAGTGAGGATTTTATATGCTGACCCCTAACCTCTGCCTGCCTCCACCGATGGTCAAGTGGGCAAAAACTAGGGCTGCAAACGGACCGGATACGAACCAGATATAAGCATATCCGCTTCCGTATCCTATTCTACCGTATATTATAAAACTATACCATATCCTAACCGTTAAAAAAATTCAGATTTCAGATATCCAAAAAAGAAAAAAATAGAAAGACAATTCCAATATGTTGTCACAATCGTCAGTGCATTCTTCCCTAACCCATGTCTATCCTCTCCAAAATCTTCGATGTC
>JAOXJP010232004.1:0-10543 GCA_025762735.1 Platanus orientalis | reverse complement strand
ATTTGATGATAGTAAATTTGTTAAAAATATATGAATCCAAAAAGAATAAAATATATATATATATATATATATATATATATATATATATATATATATATATATATATATATAAAACAAATATCACCATATAAATAAAATGATTACTTGTTAATTAGTTCAGGACAGGCCAGGCTGGGCCTTGGACTGAACTTGAGCTTGCCCAAACTTAGGCCGAATAAAACTTTGAACCTAAAAATTAGTCCCAAACTCAGCCCAACCCAGAATTAGGTTGGCTCAGCTCAATTATCTGCTGGGCTAGACATATTAGGCTTTGGGTCAGCCCAACCCAATTGATAGCCTTATTCTCGTATACGTTAATGGGTTTCTTTTTTAATTGTTTCTGTAACTTCGGCATTCTTTTTTGGTGGGGTATTATTTTGATTGCAGTTCTTTAACCCTCTAACGCAACTCACTATTGAATAAGGACCATAGAAATTCCACTAGGAATCCTTTATCTGTATTAGAATTTGGAAGCCCGTAACTATCACCGCCGGTTGACCTGTGGTTTCTTAGAGGCGTAGAAGTGTTAAAACATTAGAATTTGGCGTAAATCAACAACACAGCAGGCGCCTATAACAACGCTTATTGTTTTTCGTAATCATTGTGATCTAAGGCATTGATTCCATAAAATAAAAAATAAAAAAGAAAAAAAAAAAAAATTAGAAACAAGATCTCTACCCTAATCATCATTCCATAGCCAATCCAAACTCGTAAACAAGTATAGAAATCGCAAGATCAAATTTGAAACAGAAAATAAGGAGCGATGAAACCCTGACTAATCTCGAAAAAAACTTGTTCCATAGAAAACTTCACTCTTTCTCCTCTCAATTTTTTTTTTTCTTTTACTTTTAGGCCCAATCTGGTTGCCATGAAAAGATTTTCTCATGACAAAATTTTCTCCAAAAATCACTTTTAAGCTGTCTCATTGTCATGACAAGTTGGTTTTTTTTTTTTTTTTTTATGATTATTTTCTTTCCTTTTCTTGTGGGATTTTATTACCTATTCTATTCTTTCCTTTTCTAGACAATTCATGGCAACCAGACTGGGCCTTAATTTAATTGGTTATTATTCTAGCGCAAAAAGAAGTTGAGATAAAGGGCCACGACAAGTCATGGGGATTGCTATAAATATGTAACGTTTATAGCCAACTAATCCACTGGTTGTGGGAAAAGGTAAGATAGGTGTTTTTTTGATGAAGAGTTGTGTTTAAGTAATTAATTTGTAGGGTCACAATTGTGTCCGTCTGTAAACACCTAATGCATCCATATAAATTGGATAAGTCACTCTACTATTTGAAAAGTTAGAACTCATCAAGAAAAGACGGCTCCTAAACTTTGAAACTTCTAAAAATATCTAACAGGGTGTCTAAAAAAATAGTGTTGTAGATACAAAATGGACAAGTACAGTACATGTATATCACCAGAATACCCGTAATAGTTATTACGCATCTTGTCAGATGATGGGTTATTACAAGCATGATATCTTTGGTAAATCTATAGCCTGAATCTCATTAAGGCTGTCAATCGGGTCAGGCTGAAGTCAGCCCATACTCAACCTGAAATAAGTTTCATGTGCACAAACTTGACTCAACGTAGTCACCCTAAACTTGGCCCATTTTAAAACAATGAGCTTTAGGCCGAGTTCAGGCTTCCTGAACTTAAATCTCGTTCCTTAAATTTAGGCTGATTATGGGTCCATGTCTACCCCTAAATGATTTGTAAATCTGTCATATTAGTTTATTTTTTTGGTAAAAGTCTAAAGGAAAGGACTTCTAATACTACTTATACATCTTGGGAATAGCGTTTTAGTTTCATACGTTATAGATAGTTGGATTAGAATTATATCTAAGGGAGTGTTTTTTGGGCTGAGATATATTTACTTTGGATCAAGCCAAGCTGGATATTGGAATAAAATTAAGCCTGCCCGAATTCAACCCAAATAAACTTCGGAATTAACAGCTGGGCGTAAACTCAGCCCAACCCAAAGTTAACTTGGTACAGCCCATCTATTTTACAGGCCAGACATGTCAAACTTGAGGCCAACCCATCCCAATTGACAGCCTTAATCTCATAGGAAGAAGATCTGCCCATCAACACAATTCCTAGAGACATGGTATAAATTAATATCTGGGCAAGCTGAAGCATTACATGACTTTATTATATAAATTTTGTTTACAAAAGACTAAATTAGGATGAAATTTACAGTCAAGCAGTTATGCAATTTAATATGTTACAGCCACTACTTATATGCGAAGATAAATAAAAAGTAAAAAAAATAAAATAAGGTTGCCATTTGTTTTTTTTTTTTTAAACGTGTAATTAAACTTAAGAAAACTTTCCTTGAATTTTCGATTACCAATGGAATCTTCCCTAAAATTTCCTTATTCCAAAACATTCGAGAAAATTCCTGTAATACTCCCCAGGGTGAATGTGAAATATCCATCAAAATCAAAATTTTGTTCTTTGGATAACGTGTATAAATCTGGACGGACGGCCCAGTGTATAAATCAACCATGATTTATATGACAAAACCACTTTAGCTGTAGCACATAAACACTAAGTAATGTGTAGAACGAATGTACACTACATACACAGCAAGAGCATAATCAAGGGATTACCAGAAGCTAGACATCCAACCCATTATAAACTAACCCACAGCAAATCTCAAACTCAAAGGCGCATAAGCTTTACAAACTTGTACTTCTCTGTTCTCTCCCTAATGGCCATGCACAGTATGACTACTCATATAGCTTTCAGTCATGATTTTGATGACCAACACTTTATTCCACCACACAATAATAAGAAGTCTTCCAAATATACAATGATAGAAAGAATGTACACTACATATATACTGGGCCATATCATCGTCGAGGAACTACCAGCAGCAAGATGTCCCACCCACTATAAACTAGCCCACTGTAAATCTTCAACAAACTCAAAGCACATAAGAAGCTTTACAATGCTGCACTTCTTTCCTTTATGGCCATATGGCGTGACTGCTCTATGATTTAGATGACACCAACCCTATCTCATCACACAACAATAAGAACTAATGCAAACGTGCAATGGTAGAATGAATATAAACTACATATAAACACAGCAAGAGCATCATCACTGGATTACTAACCCACTATAAACTAGCCCACAGCAAATCTCAAACGAACTCAAAGCGCATAAGAAGCTTTACATAGTTGTACTTCTCTCCTTCCTTGCTATAGAGTGGGACTGCTCGGATCCCTGTCCTCAACTCTGAGACGGGCAAACATGTTTGGCCTCCAAAGTCCTTCTTAATCATGTCAAACTCATAAACTTGGATCCGAAGCAATGCCAGCTCTGGAACAGTCAATGGAAACTCAAACTCCTCATTCCAAACTGGTGTCCAGTCATCCTGAATTTTCTTTGTTTTCTTCTTTACTGAATCAGCTGGGACTCCAGCAATTTCAACCTGCAAATAATTGATCAGTCACCAAAACCTCCACCATTCAACTTTACAGATGAAGCCAATTCAGTTTAGAAAAGAAACTTAAACTGACCATCAGGCCTGTATTCTGGTGACATAGTGGTACATCTGGTGCTTGTAGGAGGATGGAACCCATCATTCTATGGGTCTAACTTGTGTTATCTTTCTCTTAGGAAAATCTCAAACTAATTGGGTGACCCATATCATCTGATCTAGCCACTCGGAGGAGGAAGAGGGGGGGGGGGTTATTGACTTGAACCACAAACCAGCCCCTCACCAGTTCAATGTCTCGCCCAATTTCCAGAAGTATGTTGCACACCCCTAGACAAATTTCCATTTGAAAAGAAAAAGAGGTAGATGAGTGCCAAGTCCTTTACAGGCGCCAAAGATTTAGGATACCTATAAGTTTGTCTGCCAAAAAGAAGTTGCTGCTACTTTTGGCAGCCTTGTTCTTAGTTTATTTGCTTTTGGGTCCCAGCATGAATTTTCTTCACCCTCATGGCAATAAATGTTTCACAAGGACCACAAACAATGCTTCAACTGCCTTGGAATCCTCTTAAGTACTCACCCTCCAATGGGAAGCTAACAAAAAATGGTGTACATGGTTTGGAGAAAGATCATCTAAAGAAAAAGCAACCTTACCTACAATCATCAATTATATGCTTCCAACACCCAAAATGTGGTATGCCACAATGGGTCTTGTTTTGTATACGAGTAACATTTTTGTTAGGGCTGTCAATTAGGCCAGTTCAAGTCAGCTTGAGCCATTGTGCCCAAATTGGACCTAATTTAAGAAATCGGGCTTTGGATCGAGTTCGGACTAGCTCAAAGTTAAAAACCCAAAATCAAACATTTGCCTCTAAAACCCGGGCAAAGGGCCAAACACCATGATTATTTCTGGCAGGCTGCAGACAACTGTATAAAGAGAATGGCAGAATGCGAGACATACTTACCCTAAAAATATAACAAAAAATAAAGATTAAACTTGCTAAAGTGATATTGATTTTGGAGATTGAGATGAACTAGATTTTTTTCTTAATTTTTTTTGGCAGACAATCAATCATCTACGATTTCTGCAACTTAATTCAACTTCAAAGCCCCCAACACCGTTCCACCCAAAAAACAAAAACTTGGATAATAAAAAAAGAAAATACAATCTTCTCCGTTCTCTTCTCTACCCCCAAGCTCATAAAAACAATCAATCATCCACAATTTCTGCAACTTAATTCAACTTCAAAGCCATCAACACAGTTCCAACCAAAAACAAAACTTATATAAGAAAAAAATCAATCTTCTTTGTTCTCTTCTTCACCCCTAAGCCCTCTTCTAAGACAAGCTTCTATGCAAACCCCTCTTCAAGGTTGTAACACAAACTTGTAGGTTGACTGAACTCCCGATCATGACCTTAACTTAGGCCCAATTTAAGTCTCCCAAGCCCAATAAAGGATGGAGGACGTCAGTCATCTCCCAACCTAACATACCTTCTCTGGTCTGAGGTTATCAAATGCTTGCAAACATCCAAAGTTCACATACACACGGCAAAGAATGACTTTGTGACGTAACTACAAAAGTAGAAATGGAGGGCGGAGGCTCCCTCTTATGGAGTTTGATTGGAAGCCTGATCAGGGTTAGGATTTCTAGCAATGGCTCTCTTCTCCAGTTGGGGACGTTCAACAGAAAGCACAAAAGCAAACTCACCTCTCTCTTGCAATGGCCAAATGGCCGTAAGAACTTTGAAAAGAAAGTAAGATGGAGAGAGGAGGCTCGCATACGATTAGGGTAGGGTTGTGTATATTTAGGTTATATGATAACACTATTCCATTAGATTTTTTTTTAATCTAATGGTGAATATTGAATATATATTGATATTAGGGTTGGGTTTAGTTCGGGCTGGCTTCGGGCTTTTATAACAAGTATATTTCAAGTCGGGCCAGGCCGGACCAGGCTCTAGGCTAAAGAATGTTGTGACCAAACCTGGCCCCATAAAACCACTTTGGGCCTAAAGCCTGGGCCCAAAGGCTCAGCCCATCCATTTTTCAAGTCGGACGAGTTAGGCTTCATGCCAGCCTGGCCAAATTGACAGCCCTAATTTTTGCATACAATTGTTTTATGCTACTATATCACATAGGATACCCCAATAGTAAGAGTAGAAACCTACAGAAAGTTATATGGAAAGAAGATGTAGAGTGAGAACAAGAAGTAGAGAAGAAAGAAGAAATAGAGAGAAAAGATAGAATGCGTGAATCGTGGGTGTAGAGAGTATGTCTCACATTGATGTATATATATATATATATATATATATGTAGTGACTTGGGTTGTCCAACCTAAAAACACCTGAAAACATAGGTTTAAGTCCGGTGAGCAACCACTTTGTTAAAAATGTCAAAAGGAGTACAAAACCATGCAGCCATGAGCTTCTCCTTGATAAAATGGTGATCCACCTCGATATGCTTGGTACAGTCTTGATGTACTTGATTGTGATCTATCTTTATTGTCGCAATACAAGTTCATTGGTCTTTTGGATAGAAATCCGAACTTTGACAACAAAAGCTTCAACCATAATAATTCACAAACACCATGGACCATAGATCTATATTTTGTTTCAACACTAGAACCAGATACCACAGTTTATTTCTTACTCCTCCACATGACAAGATTGCCTTTGACAAAGGTATAATACCCATAAGTTGATCTTCTGTCTTAAAGTGAACCTACCTAATCGGCATCTGTATATGCCTTAACACATTTGCCATCTCTCTTGACAAACAACAAACCTTTACTCGGATTTCCTTTGAGATACCTTAGTATCCTATAAATTGCTTCCAGATAAATAGTGGTAGATGCATGCATGAATTGATTAGTCACACTCACAACAAATGCAATATTAAGACATATCAGGGAGAGATAGACTAAGAGCACAACCAATTACTTGTATCTACTTGCTTTAATGAGCCTCTTACCATCTTCTTCTTAAAACTTCCAATTGGGATTCATAGGAGCATCAGAAGGTTTAAGCCCCAACATTCCAATTTTATTTAAAAGATCTAGAATGGGCCACTTCAATCTGAAGAAAAATACTTGAGCTGTCCCGAGTCTTTAATCTCAAATTCCCTGTTCAATTTAAGTTTCATATCCCTTATTTCAGCATTATCATTCATAGTGACAACTATATTATCTACATACACTATCAATGCCATAACTTTACTGCTTATTCTTTTAATAAATAAAATGTGATCAGCCTAACAATGGATGTAACCATTTTCCGCCATAGCTGTAGGGAATTGCTCAAACCAGACTCTAGGTGATTACTTTAGAACATAGAGTACCTTCATCAACTTGAAAACCTTGCCCTTTCCTAATGTAATTTGGAGGCTAAGTGGTAACTTCATAAAAACCTCTTCCTCAAGATCACCATGGAGCAAGAAATGCATTTTTAATATCAAACTGTAATAATGGCCACTACAGATTCGTTGCCAAAGAGAGAAGTATTGCAATTGGAAGAAATGTCTCCTAATAGTCTACACCATTAGTATGGGTATAATTTTTTACAAGAAGTTTAGCTTTAGACCTGTCCACACAGTCATTGAGTTTCAACTTAACTGTGAAAACCCACTTGTAGCTATTGGTACTTCCCCTCTTGGAAGATCCACAATGTCTCATGTACTGTTTTTCTCTAATACTCGTGTCTCTTCCCCTAGTGGTTCCTTCCACTTAGGTTGAGATAAAGCTTTAGATACATTGTGAGGAGTAGAAATAAAAGTCAAATAAATGAAAAATAAACGAGATGAAAGAGACAATACACTACAAGACACGTAATTAGCAATAGGATACTTAACACATGAACAAACATATTTCCAAATAGCAATATAAATGCTTGTATCTTCAACTAAACCAGAAGAAGAAATAAAAGGATTACCTAGAGTCGAAGAGATGTCATGGTAAGGAGCATGAGGATTTTCTACTACTACTTCTTTGGGACTTCTTTTGTACACTTGAAGTTGTTGTTGCTCTTTTTTCTCCTCATCTCTTTTCTAAGTATGTTGATAAAAAAAAAGAAGAAAGAATGAAGTTACAAGTAGAGGAATGAAAGAATTTTCTTTATTGTCAACAAGAACATGCTCCCCCTAAAGAGAAGACGTCCCAGAAAAGAATGGAATACTCTTAAAAAGTGTCATCCATAGATATACATCCCTTGCGGGTATGCAAATAACATTTATACCCTTTTTAATTAGGAGAATAACCCAAGAAAATACACTTAAGTGCTTTTGGATTAGTCTTAGACTTCAAAGATTTATTTATATGCACAAAATATATGCAATCAAAGACCTTGGGGAGAAATATGAAGAAAGAAGGAAGGAGAGACAACTTCAATAGGAGATTTATATCCCAAAAGACAAGTAGGAAGACAATTCATTTGGAAAGAAACATTTGGACACCATCAGACCAAAATGTCATAGAAACATTCATTACAAACATAAGAGCTCGGGTAATCTCCAGAAGATGTTTATTCTTTCGCTCAACTACCCAATTTTGTTCAGGGGTTTCAAGACATGTGGTTTAATGGATAATATCACACTGACCAAGATAATATACAAATGCAAAAGAAAGATTTTGCCCACTTTAATCACTACAAAGAATTTTAATTTTGTTATCCAATTGAGTTTCAATTGTCTTATGAAATGAGACAAAGATAAAAAATACATCACTTTTAGACTTCATCAAGTAAACCCATACAATGAGATAAATCATCCACGAATGTTACAAAATAATGATAACCAGTAAAAGAAACAATGGGAGCAAGTCCCCACACATCATAATGAACAATGTCAAAAGAAGTATTTTTATTCAAACTTACTTGGTAAGAACAACAAAAATGTTTCACATATTCGCATGATTCACACTGAAAACATTGGACACTGAACATAAATACGAAACAAAAATCTAAGAAGATAAAATGATGGATGGACCAAACATTGATATCACTAAAGCAGTGATATAGAGTTGGATGAGCTCTCCTTTATTATGGGAACTCAAAACTACAGAATTGAAGAATCTAAATGGGCTGCATCATCAAGAATATAAAGACCATCCTCCTCATGCCCTCTACCAATCATTTTCCTCGTCTCCAAGTGTTGAAACACACAATATAAAGGGAAATAGGTGACAAAAATTTAATGATTTAATGAGATGACTAACTAATAAAAGATTAATAGAAAAGTTAGGTAGTGGATTTCTATGATTAGGTCGTAGAAATGCTTTAGACTTTGTAAGAAGAAGATGCCAGGGCGAGAGGAGAAGAAGAATAATAAAAGGGAAAATGTATGGAGAGTTGTAATCCTCTCTTCTGCATATGGTGTACTATTGAGAGAATACTAAAAATATTACATTGGGTATTTATAAGTATACCGCTCATGTGAAATATATCTAAATACCCTTACATTTTGTATCCAAATGCAACCTTATATACACTCATATATACCAACACTCTACCTCAAGCTAGTTGGTGAATGTTGTGCATATCGAGCTTTCCAATAATTTTACTAAAAGTAGGATTATACAATCCTTTAGTGAACACATCAACTAATTGATTTTCAATTTTCACAAAGGGAATGTAGATTTTCTTGGTTGACAACTTTTCCTTGATGAAGTGTTGATCTACCTTGACATGTTTCGTTCTGTCTTACTGAACACGATCATGAGCAATGCTAATTACAACTTTACTATCATAGCCTAATCGCATAGGTCTATGAGAGTTGAATCCCAACTCTCTCATTAAGCCATGTATCCGCAAACATCTCATAAATCCTATGTGTCATGGCTTGAAACTCTGCCTCTACACTTGACCAGGCTACAACTAACTGCTTCTTGCTATGAAAAGAGAAAAAAATACTTAAAATGAAGGTATAATAATCAATAGTGGACCTCCTATTAGTCACAAATCCTATCCAATCTACATTAGTGAAAGTCTCTCCTTGAAGATCATGTCTTCTATGATATAGGAGTCCTTGACCAAGACCCTTTAATTAGTGAACAATATGGTATGTTGCTTCAAGATGTCTAGTTGTGGGAATATGCATAAACTGACCAAACACTCCAACTGCATAAGAGATATCTAGTTTAGTCAAGATCAGACAAATAAGCTTTTCCAAAATTTGTTAATAACACCCAATATCAATATGTCTATTGCCTTCAGTTGTATGTAAGCGATGATTAGACTCAATGGGAGTGCTGCAAGGTTTACACCCTAGCATGCTTTAGTCTTGAAGGAGATCTAGTATATATTTGCATTGAGATAGGAAGAAACCATTATTGGATCAAGAAACTTCTATCCCAAGTAAGTATTTGAGAAGCCCAAAATCCTGATCTAGTAACTATTTTCTATGAAAACCTTTTAGGGGTTGATCTCACATTGATAATCACATGTAACCACAATATCATCAACGTAGACAATAAGGGTTGTAACCTTCCCTTGCTAATGCTTCACAAAAAGAGTATGGTCTGCTTATCACTGTTTGTATCCATTCTTGAGCATAACACCTCAAAACCTCTCAAACCATACTTTGGGAGATTGTTTGAGGCCATAGAGCAACTTCTTTAGGCGACACACCTTCCATTTACCTATGGATGGATAAAAACTAACAGGCAATCTCATATAGACTTTTTTCTTAAGGTCTCCATGAAGGAAGACATTATTGACATCAAGTTAAAACAATGGTCACCCTTGATTTACAACAACTAAGATTAAGATCCTGATAGATATCATCTTTGCTACTGGAGAAAATATCTCCTGGTAATCAATCTCATAAGTCTTGGTATATCTCTTAGCTACCAACCTGGCTTAATATCATTCAAAAGTGTCATTTGATTGGACCCTCATAGGGAATACCCATCTACACTCCACTAGTTCATTTCCTTTTAGAAGGTCTATGAAGATCCCATGTATGGCTCTTTCTAAGTGTTGGCATTTCTTCCTCCATTGTCTTTCGCTACCAAGGTGATATAAAAATACACCATATACACCCATTACACCAACAACATGAAGAAA